>JBBYHM010000027.1:12792669-12805862 GCA_038381775.1 Adansonia rubrostipa | reverse complement strand
TTGAAAGAAACTTTACATTTGTACACCAAGAGATTAGGTGCACTTTAGGCTCCAAACACGAAAAAAATTGCTTGCATAAGTTGTATACATAAAAGTAGGTGAAGTACGTAGGCCAAATAGTACCAAGGTAGCTATCATGGCAATAGGATGCTATCTTAATCAAAAGGTTGAGAAATGGCTTTCATGTTCTCCATCAGATAGCAACCCAACAGAGTGTATAATGGCCTGTTAGAAAGCAAAGACTAAACCAACCGAGGGCAAGTAGCGAACTTTGCACTACATTTTTATCCATGTTCTGCCTTCCTCTCTCTCCTTCCATTGTTTTCCGAAGCCAATAGGGTAGTAGTAGTAGTTAAAATGGGTGGGATTGCTCACTTGAAGCTAAAATAGCAATTAAAGTCAGAGGTTAGCTACCAGATTAAGATGAGCTCGTTTGGAAATTGAGTTCAAATCACGCCTAGTCGAAGGTTGTATGCCACGTGAAAATATTTATTCTAGCTAAAAGATCTAGTCCAATATTTGGCTCAAAGTTTCTTTTTCGGATGATTGGAATTTTATTTCCAAAATTCGAAAGAAGCAGCATCTACTTCTTGTAGAGTATCTCCTGAATTCCCTTTCCCAACAATCAACAGATACATAATATACTGCAGCAGTCAAAGCGAACCTTTGTAGGATATGATTGAGTGATTTGCTCCTAAAAACTTTGAATTGCCCACTGAAGATCTGCTTCCCAGCTAACAAAAATCCAACAAGATCAGAGGTAACTAAAATTCTCCAGCCAGATCTGTGAGGAAAATGCACAGGCAAAGAACAAATGATCCCTATTCTCTTGTGCCCCCTGAACAGCAGGCGTGTAATAGATTGAAGTTGAAGACCCCAAGCTTTCATGCTGTCCTAAGTACATTGTCTGTCAGGGATAGCTAGCCGAGTAATGAAAGAAAACTTTGGAACATTTAAGTGGAAACCAAACCACGGAATGCCATTGTACTTTAGCTTTACTTGTTCTCAAGTGCTTCCATGAGTCTGTAATTATAAACTTCGTGGATTTAGATGCTGCCCACTTTAATTTTTTCATTTGCACTACTTGGCATGATCAGGTAAAGGTTGTGCAACATCCATCAGCTTAAGGATTCTTCTACATCCCCGGCTTCACCACGAACTATCTGATCGAACTGTTTGCCCTAACATGCCTCACGAAGTAGTTAATGGTTATGAGCTTAGACTTAGTCTAGCTCAAACCACTTCCATTATTGGTAGGGGTCCAACTAGCATATGGGCCCTTGTAATTAAAGAACCAAGGGGCTGCTTTGGGACAGGAATCATTTATTGCAATGAAATCTTAGCCGCGATGCTGGCTTCTAAGTGATAACTTGGGTCCTGGGATATAATATTGCTGGGGAGAGGATTCACTCGAGCTCAAGCCACCAAATCAAGTCAAGCTTCTTAAAACAAAGGTTTGGAATACGGAGAATTTTTTCAAGCCTCTTACTTGGGCTTTGGGCTCTTTGAGCCTAACACAGGCCACGTACAATCTGTTTTAGGAAAGCCCAAACCTATGATAGAACCAATTTTCTAGGTTTATCATGCATAGACGAAATTTTAGAAACCCAAGTAAGAGTTGAATTGGTTTTGGTCATAGTTTTGTGTTTGATAGCATGGAGTTGATGTAAGCATTAGCGCATCAAGTTTTGGTAAAGCAGAAGTGGACCTTCTGATTTTATTGCATGAGTCCTTGTCAAGAATCGATATCAGGCCAAGGGCAAAGCAACTTAAAAATAAAAATAAAAAAAGAAAAGAATAGAAATGGGGTCAATGCGTCAAGCAATGGATCAGTACTATCTGCGGCAACCGTTATAATTTCGGTTTGAAAAAAACATGCGCATGACAATGTGATTAGCCTCAAAATCCAAGCTTGGGGGGCTGTCCCTTGGACTATTTAACTTTATATTTATAATAATAAAGTCATAGCTATTCTCATGTAAAGCAATTGTCAATTGTGTGATCTGAAGACGACAAACAAGAGATATAAAGCAATATAAACCAATCCCCACAAAATATGAACCATTAAGCCAACTCTATTCTAATGTCTTTTGCTAAAGTCAACTACGAGATTATACTTTCCAATGAGTTTTCCATCAATAGCCGTCTACTCAAAGCAACATAATCTTACTATGAAGATTAAATTAACCCGGGCACCGATGAATATTGATTTGTATGAAACTCGAACTTATAATTCAATTTTAATTTATACAATCACTTTTTAAAGGTGCGATTTAATTAAAATTTTAAATTATTTAAGATTCTTTTTCTTTATCCCTATAGGACGGTCCCTTTTCTATTAAGAACTAATACGAGCATGAAGTGACCTACCTTTCACTTCTCTTATAAAGGATATCGGGCATTAAGCTGTCGCACGATCAGCTCCAATTAAAGAAAACGAATTTAATTGTGTTGATTGAATGAAAACGCTCCAGTTTACAGCCAAATGCCAACTATTCTCAACGCCAGATTCAATAATTCATTAAGTACAGATTTCATAGGCTCCGTTTGAGCTATAAAAGGTAAAGAATTGTTTTCCTAAGTAAAAAGAAGATCCCGTACAAAATCAAAGTATTGAACTGTCAAAACAGATTCTTTATGAATGTCTTATCTTAGATACATTCACTAGTTTACTTCTCTTTGAAAATGTCATACATGAAAAGATTTTCCAATTTTAGCAGTAAAGAGTATCAGAACCATTAAAATGTCCAGATACAGAGTTCAACCAATATTGGAATGTTCAGTCTTTGGAATCCAATTATGGGAAATGCCACCTAATTAGTATTTATGGTTTTAACAATTACCCCCTTAAGAGTAGGTAAATTATCTCTATTCATTTTTTATACTGACCATGATTTCAAAAAATATGATTTAATAGAGAAAGAATCATAGTAGACAATTAATACTACTACAAGCATAGTTGCGAGCAAATACGTAATTATGACTCCAAATTCTTCCAAAATACAAATTTCAAAACAGTTTGGGACTAGAATGCAAAGAATCTGAAAAGTTCTGTTTTTTCTTTTTTTTTTCAATATAAGAACGCAGAAAAGATTGCCAAATGGTGACAGATCGTCTGAGATTTGATTTCTAACCTTTTTTTTTTTTCCTTTCTGCACGAGTTGGAACCGGGCTTCCCTTGTCCTTGTTTCTCTCCCTTTAACTCCTTCACTGCACTCCTTTTTCAAAGGAATGTATGTCTCAACTCTCTACCTCTTCATCACATTCTAGGACTCCTTTCTTTTGTTGTGTTTTTTTAAGTCTTTGGTTTGTTTTCTCTCGAAAATCTCCCGTTTCCTGGTGTATGTTTCTTTTTCCCAGCTTTTGCATGCAGTCAAAACATGCTGATTTATGGGTTTTTTTTTTTTCTCCTTGAATCGAACTTTCCATTGATCTGGAAATATCAACACTCAGATTTCTTATGGCTTCGGTTATTTTGTATAGTATCCATTTTTCTCCAGAATTTTTTTTTTTTGGTTCTTTCTTAATATCTGAGTTTAAACCTATATTATTAGTACTTACTAGAATATCTTTTGGCTTGAATACTAGATACCGTGAGGAAATATATTCAGTTCTAGGTTTTAGATTTACCATCTTCATAAATATATTTATTGTATGCTTTACATTGATGAAATTTTAAGCCTTGGTAACATTTTAATTAAGAGCTTGGCAGTTCTGTTGTTTATTTATGTGAATTTTTTAGCTCTTTTGGCAGTAGTTTATGGGCTATTTTGTCTTATTGTGATTCAACTTAATACCCTTGCTTTTACTATTAAATAGTAGTGTGCTCCGCCTACTCGGCAGTAGTTGCGGTAAGCTAATGAGTCTAGGAAATCAGTTTAGGGTAAAGTTCAATTTGGTGTGCCCAGATTTTATGAGATTAGTTGGAAATCAGTTTGGATCTTGGCAGAATTGAAGTGCTCTAATATTTTATGGTAAAGTTCAATGATAAGGGTATTATATATTATTATACCCTGTTAATTACCGGAGATTGAATGCTGGAAAGTGAATATAAATGGCTGTTTTATAATTCCAGAGAATTGCAGTCTTTCATTGTCATGATGCTTTAGTTCTTGATATTTTGCTATAATGACCCTGCTTTCATCTTGTTGCTGTAGTGATCGTTTCATTAACTTCAAGATATACTTGCTTACTGTGTTCATATTTTCCTTTTAAAAGCAAATTGACTGCAAGCCATCAAGGGGTAGAAAAGTTACTCCAAAGATAAGATGGGGTCAGATGATATCTATACAAATGATGGGACTGTGGATATCGATAAGAATCCCGCCAACAAGAACAAAACTGGGAATTGGAAAGCCTGCCGTTTCATTCTGGGTGTGGTTTATAGATTTTTCTGGTTTTATCCTTGTTTTTAATATATTTATTATTGTTCTCCTTTTTCTTTTCTTTCCTCATATGTGGTTTCTAATTTGCTTTGCATTTGTTAAACTCTAAAATTTCTTCAGGAAATGAATGCTGTGAACGGTTGGCATACTATGGAATGGGGACCAATCTGGTCAACTATCTCGAGCAGCAACTCAATCAGGGAAACGTAACTGCATCAAACAATGTTACGAATTGGTCCGGAACCTGCTATATTACACCATTGATCGGAGCCTTTGTAGCTGATGCATATTTGGGTAGATATTGGACAATTGCTTGTTTCTCAATCATCTATTTCTTTGTAAGTTTGGCTTCAACACGGAATTTTCCTTTTTTTTTTTTTTTTTAAGCAATGAGGTACTCATAATTTTGAATGCTTATGTTTTGTTCTGTTGAGTTTACTCAATGCCCTTTTTGACAAATATCTGCTTTGCTTGAAGGGTATGACACTCTTAACATTGTCTGCTTCTGTCCCTGGACTTAAGCCATCGTGCAATGGAGATGTCTGCCACCCAACAGAAGGACAAGTTGCAGTCTTCTTTGTAGCCCTATACATGATTGCTCTTGGTACTGGTGGAATCAAGCCATGTGTCTCATCTTTTGGTGCTGATCAGTTTGATGAAACTGATGATATCGAGAGGAAAAAGAAGAGCTCTTTTTTCAATTGGTTTTACTTCTCAATCAATATTGGAGCACTTATTGCTTCTTCTGTTCTAGTATGGATACAAATGAATGTGGGCTGGGGCTGGGGTTTTGGCGTCCCGGCTGCTGCTATGGCTGTTGCAGTTGTATTCTTCTTTTCTGGTAGTCGAATGTATCGCCTTCAAAAACCTGGGGGGAGTCCACTTACAAGGATTTTACAGGTTATAGTGTCATCCTTCAGAAAAATCGATGTGAAAGTTCCTGCAGATAAATCTCTTCTTTTTGAGATTAATGACGAGGAAAGCAATATTAAAGGGAGCCGAAAGCTAGAGCACACAGATAAGTTAAAGTACGTTATTTACGCTTGGAAAGTATGAAATTTCATTCCTGAACACAGTCTCTCTATGAGCAGTGTCTCCACCCTTGCTTGTAATACGTTGTTTACATAGGCAACCTTGCTTTTTATTTGATTTGATTTTCTTTATTTCATCTTTTAGTTTCAAATTTGATTGTTAATCTAGTTGTTAATATTATAAAATTATAGGTTCTTTGACAAGGCTGCTGTCGAGACTCAAAATGACTATGTTAAGGGATCATTAAATCCATGGAGATTGTGCACAGTAACTCAAGTTGAGGAGCTTAAATCAATTATTAGATTGCTTCCAATATGGGCATCGGGAATTGTCTTTGCTACTGTTTACAGCCAAATGAACACCATGTTTGTTTTGCAAGGCAACACAATGGATCAACACATGGGTCCGAACTTCAAGATCCCTTCGGCGTCTCTCTCCCTCTTCGACACTCTTAGTGTTATCTTTTGGGCCCCTGTATATGACAGAATCATTGTCCCATGTGCAAGGAAATATACAGGCAACGAGCGAGGCTTCACCAAGCTTCAACGAATGGGCATTGGCCTTGTCATTTCTATCTTGGCAATGATCACTACAGGTATCTTGGAGGTGGTCCGGCTTCGAATTGTCAGGGAGAACAACTACTATGATCTCGAGTATATTCCCATGTCAATTTTTTGGCAAGTTCCCGAGTATTTTCTAGTAGGATGTGCTGAAGTTTTCACATTCGTTGGACAACTAGAGTTTTTCTATGACCAGGCGCCTGATGCTATGAGAAGCCTGTGCTCCGCTCTCTCGCTAACAACTGTTGCAGTAGGCAACTATTTGAGCACTCTACTTGTTACCATTGTGACTAAAATAACCACTAGAAACGGCAAGCTCGGATGGATTCCAGATAACTTGAATAGGGGTCATCTTGACTATTTCTTTTGGCTGTTAGCTATCCTCAGCCTGGTGAACTTCATTGTGTATCTCTGGATTGCAAAGTGGTATACATACAAAAAGGTAACTGGACGCCCTAACTAACACAATACATTCAGCCTAGGACTTCAACATGCCTTCATTGAAATTTGTGTACTTGCTTTAGAGATTTCAGTTTATTATTATTTATTGAATTTGCGGGTTATTTTGGATTTTTAATTTAAATGTACATATTGTTATTTACGTTTTAATTCTCAATCAATCTGGTGTATGACAGCTATTTTCTTCTTTTGGTTGCAAATAGATATTGTCTTGTGCGTTTATGTATTTTCGGTTTGATTTGATTTTGTGCGCAATTTGGGTTATATCATGTTTGTTATCTTGCTTTGCTCCTATTTTCAAGCCATGCCTTGGAAGATTTTCTCGATTTAAAATGATCAGTAAAGGTTGCTTTTCCAATTCTGGTATCTCAAACATATAAAGCATCAAATATTTTTATTTCCAATTCTAATCATGTGGGATTTTTTTTCTTTCAAAATAGCTTTTACTCTTTGATTTCCAGTTTTAGTTTTATATATATATATATTTGCTAGTTTTTAAGATTCGGGAAATAGGCAAATTCGTTCTCTACTGACAAGGCACCTTCAAATATGGACACGAATAGGCCACAATGGACCCAGAGTGGGCTTACAATCGTCAATCTGTGAAGTTTGGGCCATAGACTAGGAGATTGTCAGTTGAGCTCAAATCGAGCTTAGAAAAGTGCAACTGAATTTAACTTTTTCGGCCATAGCCCAATGTTTTTATACTGAAACACACCCCAGTACAAAATTTCAAAACCATTTATTAATCCCAAAGTTTCCTAATCTAAAGAGGTAAGACTAGGCCCATTATAAACGGTCCTAAGAAAACCCAACTTGAGACGAAACACCGTGAAAAGTAGGATAGGTTTTGTCTGGTTACCAATGTCATTGTCCGAGTACTTTCCTTTCATCTCTTGCACATAAATAAAACTTCCTTTTTGTCCCTTGTATAGAACAAATGACACCAAATTCCACAGTGGATTGAAGAACCTCATAATACTAACAGGAAAAGAAAGTTCCAGTATTGATATTCCAAAGAAGGCCACAGTCAAAATCTTGGAGGTTCAGCCATCCTGAACTATCTCAAACAAATGATTGAATTGAAACCCACTTGTTTATTTTGGCTTAGTTGCGAGTTTCTTATACAAGCCATAGGGTTTTCAGCTTCTTTTTCTCTACATGCTGGCATGTTTTCTTAGTCAACTTTTGACTCTAGAGGCAAAAACTTGATGATGGAGCTTTTACATATCTACGGAAATGGAGACTGAAAATGCTGTTCGGTTAGAGGGAAAGGTTAATCTTATTAACGGGGTAATAATCAATGCTTTGTTTCAATTCTGTTTTTGCTTGAACATTTATTGGATAATTCATGCACGAATTTCTCTTTTCTTAATGACAATTAAAACTAAAGTTTAACCACTTTGAAATGCATCCTGCACAATATTTATAAACTCTTAAGATCTCTGCATTTTTAAAGGTTGCTTCCTTAAAACTGATTAAGCTTGAAAATTTTGTGGCTTGTGGAATATAAGATCATCTGATTACTTCCAGCTGGATCCTACAAAGGATGAGATTATTCTTGGTTATTTCTCCTCTTTTTTTATATTTTGTTTCTGAATATAGAAAACCAACCTTTGCAGTTTGAAAAGAAAGCTGGAGGGCTGCGAAGTATGCACCAGCAGAAGCCCCAAACTCCAAGAAGGCAACGAAACACTCAAAAATAAAAAGCGAAGGTTTATTATAGAAGATAAAAATAATTTCAAAAACCATTACATCATGTCAATCAAAGAAGTTGAACCACATCAATTTGCAGTAACAATTACCCCAATCGATCGAGCAGTTTCTTATTCAGAGGCTCCACATTACTCTACTCTTCACAATCCATCTCATGAAATTCATTTTCACAAAGCTTGCATGGAAATTAGTTTAATTCGTTGATAATAAGGGGGCATAAGTTGGTCGAATTTCTTGTCCTGTATTGGATTGATTCGAGACAAATAGCAACTTCAAGGGGGCCATGACATGAGCCCCACATCTTCACCCACTTCCAACAACAGTATATAACATGCCAAATGCCAATGAGTAAAACATACTCTGACAAAATTTGCAGCCTTCCCTCTCACCACCTATCAGCCAACTCTGCGTAAGGCAAAAAAAATAACAAACCATACTGATCTAAAGGGAAACAAAACAACACATCTCATTCTATTTTATCTGCACATATATTCTCTGTATGTCCAAAGCCTTTTCAGTAAAAGAGAAAAATGGAAAGACTCAAAACATTTGAAAAACTGTGATTAGAAGAAACAAGAACTACAGAAAATTTTGTTATTGGAATGTGGAAGAAGCATGCCATGCCACTCACAAGAAAGAAAGGCAACAATTTCAGGGTGCTTTTTTTTTTTTTTTCCTTCTTCTTTTCATCCAACCAACCAGCAAGAATAGATAGGCATATGTGTGGTTATTAAACAACAAATGCAGCAAAATTAACAAAATTAAACCAAAGAAACAACTTATGAATATCAAATTCAGTACAATCTCAGTAAGCTCCTTGCAATAGAATGCGCATGGCTTGCCTTGCTTTTGCCTGACCCTCCTCTCCGGCTGCCCCTCATCGGTGTCAAGTAGAACCTTAACAGTCCATTATCAACGTTATTTGGTGAATATCTTGCACTCCTATTCCTTTCCAATGTAAACTCATCTCTCTTCTTCTTACTGTGCCCATTTGACTCAACAGCACAGCTCTTCCTTGCCCCACCAAATGATCCACCAAAGCTGCTCGAACTCCTCCAGCTTACACTGCTATTGCTCCTCAAAACCTTTGGATTAAAACCCCCTCTCACATCTCCATTCCGTTCCCCTCTCAACTCTGGCCAAGATTCTGAATACGACCTCTCCACCACATCATTAGCTCTACTATACCGATCTTCATCCTCATCTTTGTTAACACTCCTCCTGTGAATAAACCCCAAAATGTTCCAAGCTTTACTCCACCTCCGCGATTTCTTAGACGACCCCTTCCGTTCCCCGTTCCCAATCACAGATGCATTGTCTCTAAAACCAATCTCAAAAGTTTCAGAATAATCATCCCTCAAAGAATTCGAGTAAGAATCCCCATCCGGCACAACAAGTTTAGGTCCATGGCAGTAATCAACAGTTGCAGGAGAAACCTTTGCATTAGAAACCGATTTCATTTCATCGATCTCAGCCACTACAGCTGCAACAGTCTTCCTAATAGAACTGGACCTGTCCAGACTCTTTCTTCTCCTAGAAGAAGAATCAGAATAATAATCCCTTGTCTGAGATGACCCTCCAGGAAGAGATTCATCCTCATTAATAGAATTCATAGCAGGCGGATCCTCCACAGGAATTTGAGTATCAGACCTATTAACATGATGAACGGGAGCATCTTCCACAACAGAAACCATTGTGGGCATTCTTGGAAATGTCCTCCCAATCAAATATCCATCCCAGGAAGCTCTTGGTTCATCAAAAGAATATCTTGGATCATCACACGACATCCTTGCTGCCTCAAACGACATCCTCGCTATATCAAGAGAAAACCTTGGATCCGTGTCACAAGACCTTCTCCCGAACCCATAATCCGCAATTTCAGACTGGGTTTCTCTGTATTGTCTCCCAATCGGCTTCTCCACTGGCAATCTCGCAGACCCACCTCCATTTCTTCTCTTTTTAAGCTTCTGCTTCTGCCTCCATTTCTGCAATTTCTTGCTGAAAACTGAAGCAGCCGACCAGAAACTTCCGGCAATCTCCTTAAAATCTCTTCCAGAAGCCTTCTTTGTTTGCGAATCAAGATCTATATGATCCTTCATGGGCTTCAGCTCCTCTTCTTGACACAGTTCCTTTTCGTATTCTTCCACAATTTCGTCAACTTTCTCTTCGATTAAATTCGCAGTAGCAACAGCCACATTGGGTTGCTGTTCTTCTACGATCTCTATGTCGTCAGCGTGATCGGTTTCACTCTCAGTTTGGTCTTCTTCTTTGCTTTCAAAAACAGGACCTTGAACAACACTTGAAGAAGAAACTAAATTTGGAGCTTCAACTTCAACAATTTCAGAAGACCTTCTGTTCCCAGGGGCTTCTACTTTATGTGGGTTCCTCTCGGCGTCTTGATGAAAGAGTGACCAAAGCGTATTTCGAACCCTAACGTCACAAGATTTCCTCTGAGGCTCAAAAACCCCTGAGAAACCCTCGTTTTTCGAGGCTGAAAAGGATTTTGTCCGCCGTAGCTCGGGGAAAAACCCGGGTCGGTTACCGCCACCTCCGGAAGGCTTGAAAATGGCTTTAAGTGCAGCGGTGGCGGTGGAAGTCGTGGCAGCGATTGGAGGTTTCCGAGAAGAAGAAGAAGAAGCAGCAGCAGATGAAGTAGAAGACTCGAGAACAGCAAGACGTTCGCACAGGCATGAGGGGCAAAAGCTAGTAAAATGTTCTTGAGGGTGGCGGTCACAGGAAGTAGAAGGACGGTGGGGCTGCGGCGGTTGTGGTGGCGGTGCTAATGCTGGAGGAGGTGGTGGTAGCTCCACGTTGGGATTCATAACCGGTAGTAGTATGAAATGAGCACTCTGCTCATATTATTAGCTTCAGCCTTTCAGGACACAGAAACAAAAAAAAAAAAAAAATGAAAATGTAAGACAAAGAGCGATAGTTTTTTTTTTGGATTGAGCGACTGAAAACTGTTTGGTTCCAACGGACAGTAAGAGAAGGGAAAAGAGAAGAGAAAGAGGATGACGCCAGCGACGGCAAAAGTTAAATAAAAAAAAGTAAAAGAAAAAAAAAAATCTCGGCATAGATTTTAGACTGACCCACGGCCACGACAATACTACTGAACTCACTTCACCCTTCACTGTTCCTTTGATTTTTTTTTTCCCAATTTAACTTATCCGACCGAAGGAAAGAGTCTTTCCTTCCCTTTCCTTTGTTATGCTTTGCTTTGCTTTGCTCTCTCTCTCTCTCTCTCTCTCTCTCTTTTATCTTTACTTTTCCCTTCTTTCTTTCTCCCTTTGGCTTTTCCGTTTGAGCTTTATTTGACTTTGCTTCTGTTGCTCACCGACGTTAACTAGTTTCTCTAGGGGCACCCGCTTGACCAATGACTGCTTTAAACCAACTTGGCTTGTCTTAATTCCAGAGCAGAAGGACAAAACAAAATTAAGTAACATGAATTTACATTAGTTCGGTCTTTTTTTTGGTCAAATTATAAAATAAAATCTTATTCTTATAGGCATGGTTAATTAGCATTTTAAAGTTAATCCCAATGTTTGTTTGGTTCTGAAATTGACATTATCATTCCAATTGGATTTAGATTTTAAAGTTTAGCTCATTTTTAGTACCAAGCAAATTTCAGCAAATATAATGGTGGGTTTTATCAGCCAAAATTGCTAATAAAAATTGGGATTTTGGGGACTAGGTTGCCCTAAATTACAAACCCTTTTACTTGCTATAAATTAATTTTTATTTCCATATATATATATATATATAGATATATATGTTTGTGTGTTTGAGGGGGGATGCTTTGGATTTTCAAAGATTCCTGTCCAGAGAAAAAAGCAAAAGCAAACCACGCCATCAGTAGAGAGGGAGAGGAGGAAGGGTGACCTGTTTTTCTCTCTCTTTTTTTTCCCCTCTCATATCGCTTTCTTTCTTTCTTTTTTTTTTGGTTGTGTTTTTTGCTTTTCCTTTTTCCTGTTTTGAGTTTCTTTTTGGGGCTTTTTTTTTATTGTAATATTATTAGTATTTTTTAATTATAGAAATAAAATTATTTCGAAATTAATTTTTAAAATATGTTAATTTTTTGTGCAGGTTGAAAACTCGCCTCTCAATTTTAGGCTTCCCAACTACAATATTGGGAACTTGCCCCCACACGAGGTGAATTCTCTTTTTTTATATATATTTATATATTTTATTCATAGTATATAATATATTATATGAATATATTATGTTATGCATATTTTTTTTAAATTTAAATTAATTAAGTTTAATATGTTAAAATCTAAAAATTTTAAAATAATTAAAACGTAATATAAAAATTTATATTTTTAAGTACATTTATCAATTCTAATCTAAATTCAAATACTGACCTATTTTGAGAATTAAATCCTAACAACTTAATTTGGCAAAAAAAAATCTAGTCACAATTTTAAATCCTAATAATATTAATAACTATTTTGGAAATTAATCCCAATTGAATTTTTTTCTTCCCCTGAGCTTTCCCTTCACACGTAAAAATTATTTTTTTTTCATTTGAATGATCTTTATATAAATTATTTTTAATTGATAATTTATTTAAAAATTTATATTTAGGGTAAAAATAATCTTTCTATACATTTTAAATAAATTATCAAGTAAAAATGTTTTAAATAAAGATCATTCAAACAAAAAAAAATCAATTTTTTCAAATAAAAGGCTAGGTTGCGAGAAGCAAAAATTCCAATAGGACTTTTATTTTCAAAATAGGCATTAATATTATCAGAATTTAAAACTACGATTGGACCTTTTTTAGCAAAATAAATCATTAGGATTTAATTTCTAAAATAAACAATTATTCAAATTAAGTCAAAATTAATAAGTTTACTTAAATATATAAATTTTTATGTTACATTGCAATCATTTTAAAAATTTTAGATTTCTAAATATTAAATCTAATTGAATTAAATTTAAAAAAATAAAAAATAAATAAATAAAATATAATATAATATAATATATTTTATATTATAAACAAAATATATAAATATTTAAAAAAAATTCGCCCCATGTAGGG
>JBBYHM010000027.1:12777353-12792569 GCA_038381775.1 Adansonia rubrostipa | reverse complement strand
AATATAATATAATATAATATATTTTATATTATAAACAAAATATATAAATATTTAAAAAAAATTCGCCCCATGTAGGGGTGAGTTCTCCGCACTCCCTCAAAGGGTGAGTTCTCAATTAATCCCAAAAATTAACACATTTCAAAATTTAATTTTAAAACAATTTATTTTTACAATTAATGAAAATAATAATAATATTATAATAACAAGGACTTCTTTTTGTTTTATGTTTTATTTTTGGGTTCAATTATTATTTATGGTTTTTTTCCCATTTGGATTTTTTGGATTCAGAGATTGCCTGTCTCCCACCAACGCGTCAACAACATGCACCTATCAAAGGTCACTCTGATTCCAATCCAGACAAACTTTGTTAAAAGCAAAACGGGGCCGTTCAGCTTTTGCTCAGCCTCCCTCTCTGTCTAAAGGAATAAACTAAACTAGTGCTACATGATTTTAAGATGACGTCGTCTGTTTGGTTTTTTCCTTTTTAATTTTTTTTTCCTGCTTTTGCCTTTCTTATATTTACTCATGCATGGGCATTGGCGAAGACTCCTTGGCCTTAGGTCACCCCCCCAACCCAACGTCGGCTCACTCATTTCTTCGAAAGGGAAAACTTGCTTTTTTTTTTTTTTTGTTGCATAAACATTTGTTTTTGTTTTACGAGATCAATAATTATCACTATTTTATTTAAGTGACAACTGAACTGAATACTTATTTTTGTTACTTAATGTATAAGTCTGGATATGAAAATCCATAAGAACTAGTCTCAATTGGGAAAAATTGATGAAAACAGTAATTTTCATTTTTCTTTTCAATGAAGATCAACAGATTAATACTAATAATATAATTAATTAGTAAGTACTTTATATTATATTAGACGAAATTAAAAATGGTGGATAAATAATTAATTCGTTCAAAGAAGACTAATTAAGAGATTGAGTGGCACACGTGTATACCTACGGATCATGTAGGCTGACGTGCCCCGTATAATATAGTATTGGATATAAATACATACATACATACATACATACATGCAACATACGTACATTACAGTGGGGTGAGATGAGGTGAGGTCAGCAATCGTGGTTCCGACTCGGAGATCAGATTGATTTGGGGGCGCGTGGGTTCTCGTGTAAATCCCCAAAGCCCAAAGTGTAACAGGCTGGGGCCCATGGGAGGCTGTTAACGTAGGGTCGATTAATTAATTTTTATATTTATATCCTTATTAATTTATTATATTTTATTATTTATAATTATATTTATATAAATTTTAATATATTTATAATTTATATTAAATAAATTTTAAAAATATTTTATATTATATTATATTTTTTTATTTTATATATAATTATATTAGTATAATTATATTAAATATTACTTTTCAACGGATGACATCACGGTCTGATTATCTGATTGATAGATGTAGTTGAATATTCCCACGTGAGCCCAAGAGGAATCTCTCCCATTCTCTCACCAAATTCTGTCATTCTTCAATGTATAGCATTCACACACCCTCGTCCGGTTATTTGAGTTAAAGATTTTATTCATTATTTTATATTTATTTTTTTAATATATTTATTAATAAAATTTATATTTATAAATTTTTAAAGTAAAATTTATTTATAGTAATTAAAATTATATTAAATAATAAAAATAAAAAGATAATGAAAGAGGTCTTAAATTTTTTATATTTTAAAATTTTGTTTATGATTTTTTATATTAAAAATAACTAAACGTAATCAAATTCAAATTTTTTTTTAATTTCTTGGAAATTAATAAAGAATTAATAATTTGATATGGAAATAGCGTTTTCCATAAAGAATTTTGTAGAATGGTATATGTACACGTATATAGTGCATCTTAGCAAAATAAAAAATAATTTCAGTACTAGAGTATTTCCTGTGATTAAAGTTAAAAGAAGAATACTACTAGTAGACTTGTGGGATTAAGATATCCTACTTATGTATGCTAACTTTTGGCCTTTTGGATAAAGCCCCATCTAAAATATGTCAATATTCCGAAATTCCAACCATGCAAGGAAACATGTGTATTGGAAAATCTTACAAATCTAAGGTCGACACAGATAGAAATTAGATAGAAATATGTCCGGTTTTGTCGGCAAATGAGTATTTTTCATTAAAATGAACATTTAGCAACAATTAGGAGGAGTAGATATTGTTAAATTTGCATCATTTAAAAGGCCTAAACTCTTTTTTCTTTTCCGAAAAGCCTCTACAATCTAAGATTATATATGCAATCGTGTAGAAATATGTGCATGCAAGGGGGATGGGGCCATATATGGAGGAAGGAGAATGAGACTTTGATGACCCGCCGCTGAGTCACGAGACAGATTACCTGAACCCCCCGCCGGCCGGCATGCAAACAATTAGCCTGCCCATGCCTTTGATACGAAAAAGCCACATGTCCCTCTTCGGGGTCCCACCACACCTCCTCCTTTCGGTTGCCTTTCACGGGGGTCCCATAACCTTAACCATAACCATAAGCCAAGCCCTCCCCCCCCCCCCACCTCTCCCCATCGGCCCTCTCCCCCACACAATCACATGTGCCATGCATGCCCATGAACTTCAACACGAGAATGAAAGATTGTGGCCAATGTATAAGCGAGTCAAATTTTCTGCATTAAATCAGGCGTAAAGTATTCCCTTCCCCTGTCCTCTTAACCTTTACTTTTCCTTTTTTTATTAAATGGATGGATATCCACCTTTTTTTTTTTTTTTGAGAAAAAAAAGGTCAAAGGCAAAGAGTTCTAGGCTTTGTCTTTCTTGGGTTTTGCTTGTTTTGGTTGGTCATTTACAAATTTTATGTACATATTTATTACTTATAAAGTGAATGTGTAAATGTATATGTAAGGTTGTTAATGGAATGGAATTGGAATTGGAAAAAAGAAAAAAGGAAGAACAAAGATTTTAGACAAAAATTCTACCTAAGTTGGCAATGGCCCCCGCTTACATGATCTCAAATCCCAATCAACCAAATTCCCTATCATTGTTCCACTATGGGAACAGTTACCCATTCTTTTCAAATTTAACATATATATATATATATATATATATATATATATCCACTTGTTATATGAATGAATATATATATATATATATATATATATGCATGCGTGTGTTTTCTTGTTTGCTTCAATTTTGCGATGGTGATAGTCCTCCAACTTATTTTATTAGTCCCCACTAAAGTTCTTACATGTCCAATATTGGACTACAATTGTCTATAACATGTCTCTCTCCAATCAATCATTTTTATTTCGTGGCATATTTGTTTGTCCATGGCTTGTTTTTGTCATTCACAGCCACTTTTTGTTGATATTATTCTCACTAAATGTCCTTTCTTGGATTAATGTGCACTCCTTCAATATTTACATAATAATATATTTTGTGGACTTTAGGATACCTAAGGCATTATTTGATTAAGTTTGCAAGTATATGCCTGATAACTTTATATATATATATATATATATATGGATAAAGTAACACTTTTTTTTTAATTTTATCTAAACTTTAAGTATTCATCGATTTGAACTCAAATAATGAATCAAATTCAAGTACTCATTGATTTGAGCTCGAATAATTGATGGGTAATTTGATTCGCTCAGACCCTAAGCTTTGTTTAGACTAACTATTAGGGTTTATAGTTTTTATGTGAAATTTGTTCTAAAGTGGAACTCAAAGCATGAGAATATTTGGAATTGGGTTTCACCTTATATGTATACACCTGATGCAACTTGCAGGAGTAAAATATACCCATTTCAGGGTGAGAGCTACTGAACTTGGAATTGGCCAAGTAAACTGGGAACACAATGCCGGTATTAAGCTGCAAGCTCTTCTGTCTTTGTACTCGGACGCCAAAGTTATATTGGAGAGGTTCACATGTGAGAAAAAAAAATTTTTTTTCTTGTACCAAAATTTCCCCACTGAGGACATGGAAAGGAGCTTATCACTAGTGTTCAGGCATGCAAAGTTTAGGAATATAAGATTTTCGGATTTGGTCCATTTGAAGGCAAATTTTTTTTAAGTTTGTTTTATGCTCTTTAGTGAAGAACTGAAGATTCGGAAGTCAGACCAGTAGTTTTGTCTCTTTGAATTGCTTTATGCAGTGAGAATGAGCTTTCTTTCATTTCTTTTATTTATCTATTTTTTTTGTTATTTTTTCAATGAAAAAGAACCATAGAAACTCGGTCTCTCAGCATTTAAACCCCAACGGGGTAAGATGTAAAAGAAAGAATTAAACCCAATGTTACAATGATAACATGATGTCGATCAGACAACATGGTAGGGCAAATAATGTAACCTTAATGGAAATTGTCATGATTTATGTTCATGCTATCATGCATCCATCTCTCTTTAGCATAATTAATTCATAATAATCCCTTTATCCACCCGCTAATGATTCTGATATAAATGGGGAACAGATTTTAATCAGTCAATGCCAAGTCCCTAAATTAATGGGATGATTCAAATTACACTACAATAATTTCATATATAGAACCAGGCAGGAACTCTAGTTAATTTACTTGTAAAAAATGCAGCAGAGTTGACACCTTTTAGGAGCTGTAAAGCTCAACTTTCCGGCTAAAATCATGAAGATAAATTGATTTGGAAAACAGTGGGGGGAAAAAAAACGATTGGATAATGCAAAAGATAAACATGCGCACCAATGGATTCCACAAATTTCGCCAAAGCCATTATTATATCAAATTATGTTGTCTTAAGCCTAAGATCATTATTGTTCATAATTACAGAAACCATATACACAGGTAAAAAGTTGATATATATATATATATATATATATATATATATTCTCCTACTGACTTATACACTTCTGTTTGTATCATTTTTTTTTCTTTTTATTTTTCTGGGAAAATAAGCTGTAAAGGAAAACCCAGATAAAAATACAAGTCTGGCTTTAGATAAAAAGAAAGAAAAAGGTAATAAGCTTCATCATCACCAAAGAATAATGTGTGGCAAAAGGACAATCTAATTGAGCCCATTGCCCCACAAATATGTATACAGCACATACAAATCAAAGGCTTTTTTATTTTCCCAATTAAATAAAAATACAAAACAATGTGTAGATCAATGAATGATAGTCATAGTCCCACTTTAAAGGGGGAAAGACAAAGCCTCCAATTTGGACCCCAACATGCCTGTCCTATAAACCCCTTTTTCACATTTTATTCCCCATTGTAATGAGTTTAAGTATTTAAAGTATTTCATTTTGAAATCACATATAGAAATCATGATTGTTTTATCTTAATCATATAGGAGAAAAAAAAAAAAAGGTGATCGGTGCATGTGTGTGACAATTAAAAAGGATGCAACCCAACTGCCTATTTTCTTGGTTACATACTATACTCGAATTTACCCTTTTTCCTCCGTCAATGGAAAAGGTATCTTATACCTAGCTAATAGCTATCCTCCTGATATCCCCTTTTGATCAAGTTCTTTTGAATTCTAGCAAAAACTTTTAATCAAAAGAGGAATTCAAGTTTTTTAAATAATAATGATAAGATATCTTTTTAGTAGAATAAAAAGAGCTCACATTAGATTGTGAAATTTATTTATTTATAATTATTTTTTTTAAACGGTAAAATCATAAAAATAAATCTTTTAATAATAAAAAATTTAATTTAATAAGTACTAGTTCAAATATTTCTTTTTTCTTTTACCTTAGTTTCAGATTTGCTGTCTAGTACCTAAAGGCCTCTTGGTAGAGCTTGAATTGGAAATGATTAGTCTAATGTTTTAGCGGTCAGGTTACACATGAACTAGATGAAGCAAGAAAAGTCAGTCCAAAGCCATCGAAATTCCACGTGGAAATAAATATGGTTACTCATTATAGCTTTAAAAAAATTATCCATTATGTGATTATTACCTGTAGAGTGAAGGAATCCCAAGAAACAATGGTGAGCTTGGCGATGTGAATAAAGCAAGACGCATTCGATGAGTCTAGATATAGGATTATAATTTCTAGGCAAAGCTTCTTATGGATTTTACAGAATATACATTTTGCTACTGACTAACTGACATGATGTGAAATTTACAATAAAATAAAGAATTTTTTTTAGATATAATAATTCATATTTTTTATTTATATTAATTTTAATATATTAATAATTTATATTTTATAAATTTTAAATATATATTTATATCTTACCATATTTTTATAATTTTATACATAATATATTTTTATAATCAGATTAAACATTACGGGAATGTTTCTTTCCAGCTCCATTGTTGTTGTTTTATATATATTATTATTATTGCTGCATGAAAATCATCAGTAGAAAATGTTTTCCATAGGTGGAAAAGATCAAAGATGTGGGGAAAAGGCAAAGAAAGAGGAGCCTTTGCTTGTTCTCACCCATTTCCTTTTTCTTTTCAATATTAGAAGTTGAGAGAGGCAAATGAATTATGCTTGGAAAGGATGTGCCCATGCTTGCAAGAAGGATCAAATAATTTTTTCCCCACTTTCTGCAAAAATTTTCTTTTAAGCTATGGAACCCAGCTGTTGATTTCAGGGCTGCAAATTAGATGGGATATTTTGTATATTACATATTTTTATATATTTAATTTATATAATAAAAATTTTAATACGTTCATATAATTTTATTACATTTATTTTTTCATACTATATTTCGATTATACGATCGTATTATATTTAAATTTCAATTATTCCTTCCCTATGACTTATTTCATGAAAACTTTTTGGGCTCAGTGACCAAAAAATGGGCCAAGTTTTTTTGGCTTTAACCTATTTTAAACAGCCATCAACATGGGTCAAAGGCTCAAAGTTTAATCTTTGTGAAAAAAAATAGTATGCAAAATAAAATTTTAAATAAATTAAATCAATTAAAGTTCAGAAATATCCCTAATCGGATTGTTTGAAACAAGAATATTGCATGGATAATTTTTTTAGAAAAAAAGGTGTTTCACTATACATGCTTGTCATACACTTAAACGAGTTAAACAGAGTCGAGATTCTGCTTTAGTATTTCAACTACTCTTTGCGATAGGCTTTCGGCAAGTGTTCCTAACAAAGGTTCAAATGTTGAGCCCTCAACTATGCTTCTGGATGAACCAACGTTGCTGGTAGTGTTATTTTGGGCCATTTTGGCTACTACTGCGTTGATTTTTTCGGCAATTTTTGGAAGTAGCTCAGTTGCTTCATCATAAAACTGAGCTCCAGATCCACTTGGAGCCTCTTCCATGGAATATTCTGTTCCTACTTTCGCAAATAATTGGAAAACTTTCTCGGCAGCAATGTCCAGGCTGAGTAATGCTTCTCTACATGCAGTGATTTTGTCCTGTATTAGTTCACTTTCTTCATGAATATGTTGCTTCGGAGCCTCGGGTTCTTCAATGGTTGATGAATCCTCTTCATCCTTTTCATCGTGAGAAAGACCACAACTTCGGGTAATCGAGCATTTTGTCGAGTTTAGGTCCTGTGAGATGGCTCCAAATGTTAACTTGTAGATGAATTTAACAATACTAAAGAAACGTGAAACAAGATATACGTAGGGTTTGCAATTTTAGTCACGGTATGAAAACATGAATAAAATACATTTAATAAACTCAAAAACAGTATAATAACAGGATACACGTATTGTAATATGAGTGGCACAACCTGTTTAGGATTTTGACTGTGTTTATATTTACAAAAAGGAAATGGAAAAGAACACAAAATATGAGGCCCGTATACGAATTCCAAAATCTAGATAAAGGGTTTCAGTAGTCCGAAAGCCCTACATTTCGGACTCAATGAACCTTCATTTCTGTCTTCACTTTACAGAACTAATCTTTCAATGTATTAACAACAAAAGTAAGATATAAAGAATGTAATCCGTGCACAGTACAAGCAGTGATTAACGAACCTGGCGAATAGAGTCTGTCAGTTGCTGTTGGTGGAACACAGGATCCTCCAATGTGACATTGGTTGCAGATTCTTTCTCTTCGTTAAACACATCCATCTTTTGCATGGACGTGCTAAAAAGTCTTTTACAGCCCACAAAATTATCCCGCCGTACAAAATATTGTGAAGAGTATCTTCTCCTAGTAGATGATTGCCTTTTCTCTGCCTGTAAACAGATGGTAGTAATAAAATAGTCAAAGATTTGGAGTCAAAGAAATGATCCATATCGTTTGTCAAGTACTTTTTCTAATTTTAAACATATTTTTTTGCACTATAGTTGGTAGGAAAGAGGAAAAAAAGTGAAAAGAGAAATTTTTTTCCATTATTTCTTTGATTTGTTAAGAGAAAAAAACAAAAAATAAAATAAAATAAAAATTGGAATATTTCCCTTCCCTCAAAATTCTGAAAGAAAACCCTTTTGAGACTTGAAGTTAATTAAAAATATAGCATGCATGAAAACTAACCTTGAGTCTTGCAGACAGGTTGCCCAAATGCTGCTTGAACAGATCACCGTCCTCAGACTTCATACCAGTAACATCCATAGCGCTTTGCTCTGTTTCATCAGAATAAAATTGCTCTATCAAATTAGGAACTACGTCGTGGCAAACTTTTGTACGCTCCGTGCCAAGAAGACTATTGTGATTCTTGCTCAGAAAAGCAAAACTACTAAGAAAACTATGTTCTGAGGTGGCAGTCTTACCGTCATCCATGAAATGGCCCCTATGACCTAAACAATGTTCACCCTCACTTGGCATCTCAGCTAGGCCTTGCACTGCAAAAGATATAACAGAAAGGTCGGTAATAGCTTATCTTAGTCTAAGGTTACTAAATTAGCTTAGTAAATTTGTCCCTTCATGATATTTGGATCCATTAATTTTCCTTCTTGACATTGAACTTTAATAGTATCGAGTCCCATATAAGCATTGTTGTTTGATAGATTCAGTTTCATCCTGAATTTCGCTGGAATCTTTCCACGAAATGAGTTACAATAAACTGGCCTCCAGAAGTTGTAATCAGTTTCTTCAACTATGATGCCATTAAGTAGAGCATTAAAAAGAATTTGGATTTCAAGACAAAAATTGGGTTTACCGAGCTTTGGCGATGACACTGGCATCTTTATGTCTTTCAGATTTTGAACCTCTGGGGAATTCAGTAGATCTAGACGTACGTTGTAGACAGTGAACCAATGATCTTCTGTGGCGGAGCTGCTGAAGTGATGAATAAAGGATCATGAGACATTAGGATAGAAAGTGCGAGTACCAGCCTAAAATATGCAAAGCAAAAGTGATGAAATTATTTAAAGCTCACCTGACAAGTTCATCTGGTGATGCTGAACTCTGGCTTTTAGTGACATCATAAGAGCTTCTGCATAGGCTACTGAGGCACGAGTTGCTGCTTCCTGAACGACGACCAGATGGAGTTTGATGTTCATGGCACAATGAATCATAACCCCCACCATTGCTAATCAAAGGTGACGAAAGTTTTGGCTCTACGTGCTTTTGCTTGGTGGCGTCATCAAGAAAGAAAAACCATAATCAATACACAAAATCAATTCAGCAGCGGAAAATTACTAAATTTCGGTACAAGACACGGGGAAATTCTTCCAACTACTTAAGAGGATGATGATCAGTTTATATCTTAGAATAAGTCCAGTGGAAAATGAAAGTAATATGGCTGAAAAGAACTAACTGAAACTAGGAAAATCACTGGTGTGCCCGTCGACATGGTTACAGAATGCAAAGTACTACCATGGGCATTTTTGTTGTAAGCGTTGATCGAAAATTTCCAGAACACAAACCACATAGGTATCCATTATTCAAATTATCCCTAAATCGTGACGGAAGTTTCCATTACTACAAAAATCTTATTAGTTTCGTTGAGTATGAGGCCAAATCAGAAACAAAGTCGGGAGAATATTATTAATCCTATAGAAGAGAGGTCATGGAAGCCACTTTTTTCTTTTTTCTTTTCTTTAATTTTTCATCTTAGAAGTATGAAGGCAAATCAACATGTCAGAGTCTACCATCAAGAATACCTGAGGTGAAGTGAACTCAAAATTTCTCTGGACAAAATCGGAGCTTGTTACTTTGTCTTGCGCCCATTTTGGAAGTCTAGAAATGCTTAATTTAAATACATAGGTCTCTTGGGAATCCCACCCATGATAATTCGCCCTTTGTTTAAGTTGGCTGGACCTCTCGGCTGGCAATGAAACTTTGGAATCAGTTATGCATAGCTTGTCTCCCTCTCCACAAATTATTGCTTGATTAAAAGCCACTGGCATGTCTAGGGTTCTTGGAGACAATGAAAGAGAATTTTCCTTCACTTTCTGTAGCATCCTGGAAGCCAAGCGACAAGGAAGTTTCCACACAAAAATACAACCATCACCACCTACCTGAGTGCATCATAAAATTGAAAAGAATTAAGTGAACGAACAAAAATATAATTTGCCTAGAATTAATTCAGATTCAGTCACAAACATGATATATATATATATATATATATAAATATAATGTCAGCAAAGATAATTAAGCGTAAGAGAAACTCACAGAAACCATATGCTTGCAATCTGGTAAAAAAATGACACCGGTCACAACTTCTCCATGTCCTACAGCTTGGGCAATCATCTCTCCACTTATAAAATCATACGCGCATACTGACTTGTTTGAAAATGAACATATGATGTAGCTGCCGCTAGGGTCCATTGTAACCTGACAAATATATTTAAGCGTCAGCAGCAGAATACGTTGATGGTCACATCCTACTGATTATTCACTCATAACTCACCTTTATTGGATCACCAAAGTCTTTGTTTTGCTTGAATGATCTAATAAGCTTGCCACTAACAATATCAAATATGTTTATCTTCTTATCCTATGAGTAAAACGTAACCAAATAGTCAATTAAAGAATTGGGATTTCAAACATGAGGCATCTGCAAATTATGTCAAACAGACAGTCAACTAAAGGTTAAATTTTAATGTGTTTATCATATTATGGATTTATGCGGCTGGTTGCTCAAACGTCATTTGAGGCATCCCTTGAATCCGCCAATGGAATAATGGTAACTACTCCCCAATAAATGATAGATGTTAACTTACCTGCCCAACAGTGACAACGACCTCCATCGCTGGATCTACAGACATATCATAGACAGTTCCATTAGATGCCATTTGATGGTGACGACGTGACACCTTGCATCTGTTATCAGTTAAACTGACATCACGGAACACAAGGGACCTGTGGGGAAGGAAAAACAACATTAACTAAAATGAGCTATATGGACGTCCATGGTGAGTAATCATTTGATAAATAAAAATTGCAAGACAAAAATATTAAATGTAAATCATAATCATTTTGTTTGCTGAAAGTAATTTAACAAATTAAAGCCATTTCAAATGCCATTGAAACAAATTTAAACTATCTAGATTACAATCTAAATAGATTTTGCCTCATTCCCTCATTTTCTCAAGGAGCTTCCTAATCAATATTTCCTTTTTCAGGTCTCATTTTTATGCATAAAGCAAAATACCTGTCAGCACTGCAACTCAAAATCTTACATCCATTACAAGCAAGTTTAACAGAAGTCACAGCGGCTGAATGGTCATCTATACTTTCAATGAGCTCAAAATTCCTGACATGAAGGACATTAACTCAATCGGCATACAGACCGAAGAAACTCAAATAAATTTCAAAAATAGAGAAAGAGACATTAAATATTCAATCAAAACCTTTTAACATCATAAAGATGGATAATTCGATCCCGTCCCCCAGAAGCAAGCAAGTAATGATTGTCCTTGTTTCCTCCAGAATCTATATCCTTTGTACTTGACAAGCTAAAACCCAATGAGAGAATCTCTGCATCATGAGAATCCTGTCACATTAAACAGTGTAATATATTGTAAGACTAACAGATTTTAGGAACACAGTTAAAGCACTAACAGCGCTCAATACTTTTTCAAACAAAGATCTTTATGTATTATGATGGCCACCAAGTTTACCTTAATGCATGTATATTCAGAATTTTGAAGATCATAGATATGAAGGTTTCCTTCACAATCACCAACAGCCATGTATTTTCCGTCCGAACTAATTGCCATTGAGCGGAAACCTTGATTGCCAAATGTTGTATCCATTGTGGCGATCTCGAAACTTCCGGAACTCACTGCTTGAGGAAAAAAAAAAAAAAACAGCAGTTGCAGAATGGAAAATACAAAGATAAATCAACTTATTGAAACACATTTAGCAGCAAGAACGTGAAAAATTAACTAACTATAAATAGGTTCATAACTCCAAAAAGAGTTAAAGTGCTTGGAATGAAAACTAAAAAATCTTCACATTTTAACTTGTTTCCAACTAATGCTAGGACTTGTTATAATTTGGCATTTACCTATATTCATAATCCCCTCTGATTCAGTGATCAAAGAATTATTGTCAGCAGCATCCCTTAATAAATCAGGTTGTAAGACAAAATCCCATAACCTAAGTGTGCCATCAGCTGAGCAGGTTGCAAAGGAGACTCCTCCAGAACATCCTTTTGCAGCACACATTAGAGATGGATCGTGTATGTTTTCACAACAGAGATTCTTGATATCCCATATACAAGCTGAATGAGAAGTAAGAACAAAGGACCTTGTAGCCTGGACGGATGCCAATAAAAGTTTGCTTAATCAAGCTCTAATCTATTACTGAGCTCAAAATACAAACTTAAGGAGAAGAATATAGGTTGCAACTAATAAGTATATTATCGAATCAGATATCAGATTAAGCTTTCTTCCTCAAAGACTCAAACAAACTAAAAACTGAATAGCACTAATCTTTATGGAAGAATCACCTCATTCTCTTGATGGAAATCCCATATATGGAGACTATGATCTCCATAGACAACGACTACAAAAGAGAAAAATTGAAAATTGACCAGTTAGTTACAAAGAAGATAGAATGTCAAGAGTCAAGACAACTAATTAAGTTATAAGCTCACCAAGCTTTTCTGAGATGAACTGGCAAGCAACTGCATCAGGAAGACTATGGGCTGATTGAAAATTATTTTCACTGGCTTTAGGGCAAAAAGGATCGATTTCTTCGTGGCATGATTTGGCCTTAGAATACAAAAGGCTTCCCACATATCCAAGATCCTCAACATTGAAGAGTTGTACTAGCCCGTTACTGCATGCACAAGCAATTAACTTGCTGGATGCAGATAGTGCAAATCCTTTTTCAACCTGAAAGTTTAATTTTTGAATGCATCAAACATGACCCCAATTGCAATAGTTGAGATATATTCTATGCAGTTTTGTACAGCCAAGACCACATGTTACTAGCTGCTCTCATCAGTCTGATTCTCCAAGCACAAGTTATATGTATGCATAACTGAATCACATTCTGTAATTTAGAAGCCTCAGTAACAAGAACTTTCCAGCTTTGTTAGCAAGCATGAATCCAATAAGTTATAGAACTCAATCCTCCCTTACTAAATTAACCAACCAACTTAACCTTACAGTACAACTAAAATCCACATCAGATCCAAAATTCAAAAACCTTAGAAAATGATAATCAGGCCTTCAGTATGTTGCACCTTTCTGAATCCATCTTGACAGCCTATTTAGTATGTTGGCCCTCAAAAACATTCCCATCTCCTTGGTATGCTGGTTCACTTACATTTAAAACAAACAACATATGATTGGAAGTCAAACATACCTTTAAATCAGCCAAATTTCTCAATGACAGCTGAGAATCTATGACGCATAAAACTCCTGTAAGTAGACGGAAGGGGACTGAAATTTTTTACCATACTTCAGAAACTCTAATCAAATTAACTCTTAATTGCAATATAAAGCAAACCTGCATCAGTCAGTGCGTATATAGGAAAAAGCTCATCAACCTGATTACAGTTCACGACACTACCGTCAGTCCAGATAGCGGATGAGACAGATATAAATGAACTCCCTTTCTGAGGACCAAGATTAATGGGCTTCGCATGAATAGACAGCGACATTGTCCCTTTGTTCATGCGAGTCCTTGGAGATGAACCGACTGCCCAGCATTTCAGGTGTTTCTTTCCAGCAGTAACAATGTATTTTGCATCTGAAGAGAAAGTGACAGACGTAACTGCAGAACAAGAGGAACTTGCTTTAACCTTTGCAACCAAAATCCCACTCCGCCAATCCCAAAGGTAAATGTACCCTCCAACAGACACTAGATGTTTCCCTACAAAAAGCAATTAGAAAGGTTGAATACAGGTCATATAAATATAACCGCGACATAGGTTTCCCACTCCATTGATAGATAGTAACTAACCATCTGGTGAGAAAGTAATGCACTCGACTCCGTATATATGACCTTTCAGCTCAGATATGAAGGCACGAGTTACGCAGTCCCATACCAACACCGAAGGTTGATGCCCTGACTGCAAAACGACATTAGATCCATAGACATAGTGATAAAACACAAACACAAGTAATTTGCCCGTCGTTGTTTCCAAACCAAGTGCTTATTTATAATTAAAAATAAAAATAGTGAATTTATGAATAACTATAAGTAAACAAAATACCATTGAAAAGTTAAAAGTTACCACCAGCTCAATATATAATTTTAAAATCCAATCGCACGTAAACAGAAGAAATCCGTGAGCAAATTAAACTAAACTCTTCGATTAAAAAACATTTTGGTACCTCTCCAGCGGCTACGAAGCGACCGTCACGCGAGACGGCGACGCAGCTCAATGGCTTAGGTATTCGGTGAGAAAGCATGAGGTGAGATTGCGTTCGAGATTCCGCATTGTAAACCACCGCAACGCAACCGGCGACGTAAACGCAGCTCGAGGCCGAAACGGTGGAAGCCAATCCGTTGGCATTCTTCGTTGTTAATCCGATAATCTCTTTCAAAACCAGCTGCAATAAGAAATCAAAATCAGAATAGATTTAATTATATTATTCTTCAACTCTAATATTACAATTAAAAAAATAGGGATCGATTAGACATCTAAGCGCTACATACCTTTGACGACGCTGGATCTGATTTCTTGAGCTTTCGATTTGTTTTCATATTGGATTCCAGAAAAAAGAAAAACGAAAGTGGAAAATGCTAAAATTTTTTGATGAACTTCCAAGTGAAGTTGCTTATGGCTTGTAGGAAACGTTCGAATGAATAGGGATTGGGTAAGGGGCGGGAAATCATTCCAAATCAAAACATTGAAAAAAAAAAAATTATGCGTCATGAAAGTGAAACACGTGTGACTGGTTTCAGCCGTTGATGTTGATGGGGTTCGCTTCTCTAGTTGACTCGG
>JBBYHM010000027.1:12725559-12748386 GCA_038381775.1 Adansonia rubrostipa | reverse complement strand
ATTAATAAATTTTATCAATTAAATTAATTAAATCAATTTATGTACTATGCTAAATAATTTCACAAGAACTATACGTATAAAAAAAATGCAAGAAATGAAATTCGAAATTTATTTTTAGGCGAACGAATTCCTATTTTTTAAAAAAGAAAAACATCACATTCCCCCGTTGGAAAGAAAATAAAAACAAAATACATAGAGAGAAGGGGTGGCATAACAGTATATTTAAAAAAGCAAAAGGTTTTGACCTCTGCTTCTTGCCGTAGATTGCGGAACGCTCCTTTCTCTCCTTATCTTTTCCTTTCCTTTCCCGTCGAGTTGTTTCTTCTTCTTCTTCTTCTTCATTAGTTATTTTTTATTTTTTTACTTCCGGCGATAAGATGTCGTCGGGAGGTGCAAACAACTTGGCAAATGGGAGCCCAGTACAAGGTGGACCCACCACTACAAGACGACGCGTGGCAGATCTTCTAACAGCAGCAGAGTCCGACAGCAACAATTCGTCTTGTTGTTCGGACCATTACAAGCTCGCCTCTAACGATGAAGAAGCCGACAACCCCAACGGTTATATGTCCTCCTCCTTCGGGCTCCATTATTGGCACCAGCACAACTTGATAAGGAATATGGTACTTCGCAGGAAGTTATTAATCTCTTGGTTGCCCGATACGTGGCTCATTTGGATTGAAAACACGCATCATTGGGCGTTTGATATGGCTCAGAGTTTGAGATCTGGCAGGAACACGGGCCCCAAGATCCTCGGAGCCCTGTTGTTGATGGCGGTTGTTTCGGTTTTTCTCAAAGCCTCGCTTCTTAGTACTCACGTCGAGGTTAACGACAAATGGAGAAGAGAAAACGGACTGTTGATCTTGCAAACGTTTAAAGAGGATCGGTCGTTAGCCCAACGCGTTATCGCCGAGACCCATGTTGAACCCCAATCTGAACACTCCATGCACAAACGCTTTCTTGAAAGGGTCTCCGTAAATTTCTTTCTTTTTCCCTTTTTTTGAAAAAATTTTGAACGGTTGATGAAAGGGGTTTTTTCTTTTTTTTTTTCTTTTTGAAGTAAATGAGTTTGCTTTATTTGTTAGCTTAGGTTCTTTTTTTTCTATTTGTTCCTTAGGTTCAGATATTCAATTTTATTTGCCTTAATCTGCAGACCCCAGAAATTTGGATGAAACCAAACAGTGAAAATTATCAGCAATGTATATCCCGACCTAAGAATCGAATAAGTATGTGTCGTGTTCCTTCATCAACTTGTTAAGCAATTTGATTAAAAAACGATTTTGTATGTTTTTTTATTAATAATCTGAACTCACTTCAGGGACAGGGTCAAAGACTATCGGTTATATTATCGTTCACGCCAATGGTGGACTAAATCAAATGAGAACAGGAGTAAGTTTGACTGTTGGGAACTTTGTTTTTCCTAGACTTGGCGAGGTCTTTGACGTTTATTTTTTTAGCTGTTTAATAATTTCCACAAGCAAATCTTTTGGCTCTATTGACTTACAGATTTGTGACATGGTCGCTGTTGCCAAGATAATGAATGCCACCCTGGTTCTTCCTTCTCTCGATCATGATTCATTTTGGAATGACACAAGGTTATAGTTGTTTGACGTCAGTTTTCTTCTTTGTAAGCTTCGAAAAGTTCGACTTTTTTTTAACACATTTTGCACAGTGATTTTAAGGATATTTTTGACTGGAGGCACTTTATCAATGTCCTGAAAGATGATATTGAGATTGTTGAGTATCTACCAGTTAGGTACACAGCGATAAAGCCACTTCTAATGGCCCCTGTTTCCTGGTCCAAGGTAAGGGAAGGCTTGAAATTTGTTAAATGCATGATAAATTTTCTTTTGATTTTGTCGTGTTAGCGGAATGGTGTCTTAGACGCTTCATTTGCAGGCTAGTTACTACAGAAGGGAGGTGCTTCCGTTACTAAAGCGACATAAGGTGATCAAGTTCACGCACAGTGATTCAAGGCTTGCTAATAACGGCCTTGCAACCTCTATCCAAAGACTAAGGTGCCGTACCAATTATCAGGCTCTCCGCTATACAAAAGAGATTGAGGATCTGGGGAGGACTTTAGTTGATAGACTAAAGAAAAACATTGACCCATACATTGCCTTACATTTAAGGTACCACCATTACTCCCATCTAATAGTCTTTCTGCTTCCGACGTATCTGAGCCAAATATGCTAATCTTAATTGCAGGTATGAGACAGATATGCTTGCATTCACAGGCTGCATCCATAACCTTACTGTAGAAGAGGGCGATGAACTCACGGCTATGAGACACAACGTTAGGCATTGGAAGGAGAAAGAGATAGATAGTGAAGAACGGCGAAGTCAAGGGGGATGTCCAATGACCCCTAGAGAGGCAGCCGTGTTTCTCAAGGCAATGGGTTACCCTGCCAGCACGCGTATCTACATCGTTGCAGGAGAGATTTATGGCAGCAATAGCATGGCACCCTTCCGTGCAGAGTATCCAAATGTCTTCTCTCATTCTACTTTGGCAAATGAGGAAGAGTTGGAATTGTTCAAGCCATACCAGAATCGCCTTGCTGCCTTGGATTATATTGTGGCATTTGAAAGTGACGTCTTTGTTTACACCTATGACGGGAATATGGCTAAAGCAATCCAGGGGCACCGAAGGTTTGAAGGGTTTCGAAAGACAATCAACCCTGACAGGTCTGTTCATATTAGGGTTACATGCAAATTTTCTTTCTTGAAGCAGGGATATTAAGACTACTGTACTGACATAATAACAATATGTTTTATTTTAGACAAAATTTTGTCAAACTCATTGATCAGCTGGATGCGGGTGTAATATCTTGGGAACAATTTTCTTCGGAAGTAAAAAGTTTACACTTTGAAAGGCTTGGAGCGCCATACCTAAGACAGCCAGGAGAATCACCACGACTAGAGGAGAATTTCTATGCAAATCCGCTTCCTGGGTGCGTCTGTAAAAAATCTCGGCAGCAGCAAATTAGCAGCCCGAAGTTTGACCAGAGCTTGAGTTCGGTTCAAAGACAGTAATTTAATTAGCGGATTATGTCGGTTGAATTATGCACAAGATTTTGCAGGATGGCCGATAGGGATTCTTGAATTATCGTGCTTTCCCCTGATAACGAGACTAACAGCAACCACCTCCTAGAAATCTTATGGTTTCGGATTTCTCATTTGATTTGATTTCATATGAATAATTATACATTACCGGTTTCAGTTTGGTTACCCAAACCAGCAATTTAGGTAAGCAGAGAAGATGATGTATAATTCTGGGGAAAATCAGGTTAGTTATACAGGCACACATACATATATGTCACAGCGGAATCACAGTTTTGATTTCTTCATTATTCTTTCAATAATTTGGTTGTAAAAACATAGCATTTGTTAAATTAACATCTTACGAATTCGGATGTAATATCTGAAATATTACATAATACAGATTGGTTCCCAGATGTTCCGAGCATATACTGTTATCTTACTTTCAGTCTGCTTGATTGTTATGATGAAGGAACAAATAAAAGAGGAATTTTATACAGATTTCTATTTTCAAATGATTTCAAAAACAACTAGCATTCCAAATTGATTCTGCCGCAATATCAGGTTTAAATTAATGAAAAAAGAAATTGAAATTTGGCTTCAAAGCTGTATTTAAAATCAGTTTTAGATCAAATTATCGGACAGGAAGCTGGCATGTCAAGCATTATTGGAGTGAGAAAAAGCTGAAGAACTAACGTTCCAATATTAAAGCATCTTTTCCGTGCTTCTCCCACGGGCCAAAGTTCCATGGGAATAGCAATAATTTATTTGATGACCGAAAGGCAGGAGTAGACGAGGACATGAAGATGCTTGCATTCACGTTTTTTTTCCTGCCTGTTTGCTAACTTCGCATGATTCTATTTTTATTCCGCCTAAGTTCGAAAGTCTCTTCCATATTTGATAGGATTTGAACAAAAATATTAAGTTCAAAAAATAAACTTAAACAAAAAAATTAAGCTCCATTAAAAAATGAATCGAACCTTGGATCCAACTTTCAAAATCTCACTTGACTCGGCCTATTTTACTGTTACATTATTTATATTTATTTTATATTTTATGTATTATATAATTTTTGTTATATAAATAATACATATATAATATTATAGTGTAAACTTTAAAAACTAAGTTAAATTTTTTATATTTATAAATTTAATAAAAGAAAATTATTAAATTAATAAAAATTAAATTTAAAAAAATAAATTATAAAAAAAAAATATAATATGAACGGACCTAAACGAGTTTGGACTGTCTATTTACAAATATGAGTGGATTGGGCAAAATTTGACTCATATTTTAGGTCGGGCCTGAGCAAACATATTTAATGTTAATATCATGCTCAAGCCCGGTCCAAATCTAACTCGATTCAACCCATAAACAGGTCTAATTCAAAAGTATTTATGCATTGCAGAAAATTTTAACAAAAAATCAGAAAATTAAAGGGGAATAGGGGAAGAACAGGTTTCATCAATGGCAGATGCCTACATGGAATCCATATGAAGTTCATCGAATATAAAAACCATGAAAGTAGTTTGCCTTTGGCAGTCTCCACTCTCGTTTGCCAGACGTTAAACAGAAAATTATGCTTAGCTTACTTCACTAAAATAGAAATGCATTTACTTTTGAAACAGACAAGCAGCAATTCTCACCATCTTTATGCTTTCAATGTCATCAACTAAGTGGATTCATGGGAAACTTGCTTTTGTTCCAGATTCAAACAATACACTATTTCCAATGGCTTAAACAATCATGTGAATATTCTGCTAAATACTAGATCTTAGATAGACGGAGAACTTCTGATTACAGAAAAATACAGTTCAATACAAGAACATATTGTGCAATCCATCCCTCACCGACACTTATACAAGTACCAGAGCTTGCCTACAAAAAGCCACTCTGAGATGGAATGAAAAGAATTCACCAATGCTAATCCATGTACATTTCATGCAGCCTCTTCGTCTTTTTTGTAAGTTCTTTTCCATATTCATTAGACAATAATCCTCAGAATCTACTAGAAGAATCTTAAAATTCTGGTATCATGTTTTCTGGCTCTCAACTACCACATTGAAGGCACATAAACCTGTTCTTTCAGATTTTGTGTAGCACTCTCGGTAGGAAAACCTCTCAAAGCACCAATTGTCCACTGTGATATAATTCCTGCTGCAATTGCAAAACGTAGCTGCCTCTCTAAGGCATCTTGATTTTCAAACATCTCAGGGTAAGTGGTCAGTTTCCTCGTAATACCAGCCACAACAGCATCCCCGGAACCAGTTCTATCACATGTGAATGGTGTTATTAGCACATCCTCTGTTCCGACAACCACACCATCAAATGAAGGCGCATAGTAATGTATTCTAAGTGTTCCATCAGTCACAAACAGAAATTTAAGTCCATCATGCCACAACGGAGAGATTTCCTCACGGGTATAATGATAGTAGTCTCGCCTATTCTTGGTTTGATCGAAATTTTCAGCATAGTATTGAGGCCTGTAATTTCTCTTCCTCTCATAATACTCTTCATCCAGCAGAAACTCCAGCTCTTGCCTTGAAACCTCGATGATGTCTGCTTTGTTCCAGGCTTTCTTGATTACTTCCCTCGTTTCATCACGTGACCTCCACAAAGGTAATGGTAAATTCAAATCAAAAAATATGAGCCCCCCAAATTTCTTAGACCATGCAATAGCTTTAAAAAGTGTAGATTGCATGGAAGGAGATGTTAAAACCTCCGAATTGAAGTGGAAAATCCTAGCCTGCATTAATGTTGGATAGCAAAACATCTACATTCAATCAAGAAATTCAATTCAACCTTATGATCTAGTTTAATCATCTAGGCCAAACTGATTAGCACATTAACAAATCATTTTTCTTTTCACGAATCAAAGATTCATATATTCTCAATTAACAAGAAAAGTTCACGAACTCCAGAAATTCCATTGTAAGCCTAATCAATTTCATATCATCATGAGTAATGTTCCAGAAACAAATTTTGGAACTTCTCCTAAAATTTTCATATGGAATTTCATTGCATAAAAATCAAGAGTAAGTTCTAAAAGTTACCTCTTTGAGAACAGCAAGATTCAATTCAGAGCCAAGAAGAGAGTCCTCAGCAGATTCCTTAACAGTCTCCATCTTCAACTTCCCATTATCATCAAACTTAACCTTCATATAAGTACACCCAGTCTTAACATTCTCATCAAACTTAACACCTCTAGTTTGCACTTTCTCTCTATTCATCATCAGAACAAGGTCATCGCCGAAGTCATCTTCCCCAACTTTCCCTATAAATGCAGCCCTCCCTCCAAGCCTCACGTGGGATATTGCCACGTTGGACGGTGACCCACCTGGAGCCCTCCCGAACTCTGGCGGGTCCCACTGGAGCATTTTCCATTGGGAGTATTTATCCGGGTGCATCTTATCTTCGTTCACTCTAACTGTGGGTACAAATTCCTTTTGTGCAGCGCCAAAGCAGCAGATCAAAGGAGGTTCCTCGTACGGAAAATCCATGCCGTCGTCGAAATCCCATAGGTCCTCTTCTTCTCCCTCACTTTCAGATTCAACAGAGCCATTTTCAGTCTGGGTTTTTCTCCCGCGCCTTGCTTTCTCTGCTGTTGAAGTTTCTGGAGAAGACGAAGTTGGTTTCTTTTTCCTGCCTCGGCGAGTCGGTTTTGGAGATTCAACGGCTCCGTTTGTTTCAACTGAGGCCCTTGGTAAGCCTACAATCTTGGCAGAATTTAGAAACTGAAATTTTGTGTTTGGGGAGTTCAAGAATAGTGAGAAACAGTAAGGAAGTTGAAGAAGTGATGCCATTGTTCTGTTTCAAATGTTGTAGGTTTTACCGATGGGGTTTTGCCTCGTCTTTCGTCTGACAAACTTTATCGGGTCGCGTTTTATGGGCCTTAATTTTCGGGCCGCGTAAGAAAGAAGAGGACAAATCCGACGGCTGGCAGCTCGATGGATACGTAAGCAAGGACAATCTTATCCGTTAGATCAAAAGTTTTCCTGAATCTGTCGTGGCCCAACAAGCTAAAACCGCCTGTCGTTTGGCAACTTTCTTGAAGGTTCAGTTTCCCTCAAAAGGGTTTTGATTCCCTTGTTGTTTGACTTCGTTTCCATTCATCTTTGATCTCCGCTTCCAGTTGATGAAACTAAAGCTCTAATCTCACGAAGGAGTTCAATTTGTTACTCGAAATATTTTCTTCCTCGGTTGCTTCTTGTCGAAGGTGAGAAAATTCCCATCTTTTTATTTTCTCTGCTTCCAAGAATAGACTCTCAAATCTGAATTACTCAGCGTCTCAGATAATTTCATGAATAAAGTTGAGATCTTTTTATGCCCATAATTTATTTTACCTGAACCCCAAAATAGTAAAACTGATATAGACTAAAGCTTTTGTTCTGATGCTGTTTCATTTGCATTTGTAATTGTAAAAGTTATCGAAGGTTGAATTTTTGTGGAACTTATTACATGGAATCACATTTCAAAACAGTAATGCATCTGTAAATATATGTTGTTTCTGTTGATCTTTTCACCTGTTGCTCTGAGATTTGTTTATATTTCGTAGACAAAAGAGCTAATCAGCTTTTTTGAAGATTCGAACATGTCCTTTGCTTAGGTAAATATTATAAGGAGGAGCTAAAACATGTAGTTAGTGCGGCTGATTTGCAAGATAATGGTAAAAATATAGAGATTTGTTGCATTTTACATCTTATAAATTCAAAGCCCTGCCGTAATATTTAGAGAAATTTAGCTCTAGTAATCTATGTTACTTGGACTTAGTTGTGATCAGATGTGGGTATGTGTTTGACATGGCTATATGTATTTGAAGGGTTCTTGGATCATATCTCCATGTCCATGTCTGAATATGCGTTAGATACAGATGTTAGATACGGATCCTTCAAGAAAAATGAAAAGTTGGACCAACCGAGTAATGTTGGTTAAAGGCATAAAGCTGGATAAATATAGGGATATCCCATAAACCAGTGAAAAGTTTTTACTACCAACTATTACTAAATGTATATGAGCTCAAGTGTTTGTACTGAATTTGAGAACTGAAACCTTATTTTGTGTAGAGAATGGGCTTCTGGACATTGCTAGAAGGTTTGCTGCTTTTTGCCAATGCCTTAGCGATACTGAATGAAGATAGGTTCCTCGCTCCACGACGATGGACCTTGGCAGAAATTCAAGGAGGGAGAAGAAATACGCTTAAAGGGCAGATAATCGGGTTAATACATGCATGCCAATTCCTGAGACTACCACTCATCCTTTTCAACATCATCGTTATCATAGTGAAGCTGTTCAGTGGTTGAGAGATTGAAGAGGGCGAGAAAGAAAGGTTCATGGCTTGCCAATTCGTAACTTGTTCGCCCATTCAAGGACCGTGACCTGTTTGTACAGTACTCAGAAAGGTAAAACCAGAGAAAGCTCATACGCTAAACTCATGTTGATTTTTAGTTTCTGAGTTTTGTATGTTTGGCAGTATGTACTGTTAGGTTGGGTGCAAGGCTTGAGGCATTTGACATCCATTGATAGGGCTAATAGTTGCATATTGCATGTTAATGAATTAGTAACAATAGTAGTTAATAAACCCTGGTGTCTTTGGCAAATGGCAGCATTTCTTCCTCTGATACTATTAAGAAGAGATGAAAGTGGCAGAACATGAAATCCACCCAAAATTTCAAAATATTTATGTAGTATTTAACTTGTGGTACTAACTGTAATTGTTAAGACTGATAATTGTGAGAAAGCGCTAAACAAATGCGTCAGCTTCACAAAACTCAAAAGGCAGAATGTAGCACTGACTCGATTGGTATCATAGCCTCATTAGTCCTGAAAGCGGGTATAGTTCCAGGAGGATTATGCCAAGCCAACAAGAATTCACCACTAACCTTATGCCCATCTCTCTCCGATCTCTTATAAGCGTTATTTAATATGTAGTTTGTTACAGGCATAAATTTGAGAGTGAGTCAAGATATTTCATTATATGATACAATGGTAAAATCCAATGCAACTTCTTGAAGATCGATTGCGAAGTAGCCTCCAAATACTGTAAATGCTGCATTTTAATACTACCCTTCTCCACCACCTTGATAGTGGCCACTACAAACTTCACCGCCCTATATTTCCTTTCCTCTTCATCTCTTATCACAACTCTCTCATCCAAAAGCTTGGCTACCACCTTTGCTACATTTCTGGTAGCAGATACTGCAAGTCACCATGTTTTTGTCATCCTTTGTAACCAAAGGAGCGGTCATGGCAATCTTTTTCACTTTCACTTCCAGGCTATTTAGTTATCACTGGAGCTGTTATGGCAATCTTTTCAGGTTTTGCGTTCTGCGGATTCCCCAAGGACACCTGTATAATTTCCCGACACTGAAAACCCACCGTCTTCGTTCCCCTTGAACTGAGTTGGATCGTAATTGAGTGACTTCTTCAGTTCCTCCCCCCCCCCCCAAAAAAAAAAAACCTCAAATAGATAAAGAAATATAGGTCCACAAATGGAACCCAAACCTATAAATTTATTAGGCTTTCTGAAAAGGCTCTATCAAATGCTGGCCCTCTTGGCCTTGCCGCATAATCCTGTATCTATCAAATGCTGCAAAGCCAGAGATGGTTAAGAGCAGTTCACTTGCCAAACAGGCCCCTAGGGTTTGGCTCTAATCACCAACTAAACGGCTGCAATTTTCGCCAAACACAGTCTCTGTAAGATTCGATACCTCGGATGACTAATGTTTCAAGGGACACCACGCTTTTCTGAAGCCGAACTGGTCTTTTTTAAGCCAACAATCTGAATTTCCTTTTACAGATGATATGTTTTTTTTCTTTCTGTTAAAAGAAGATGTCAATGAGGAGATATTTAAATTGTTATCCTTGCACTTTGATTGTCGGTGAAGAAACAGAGTGGGCATGTTCTCTCTGAGATGCTTCTTTTTTCAACTATTTTTTTTCTCTGGGTTTCTTTTCTGGATCAAACATATTACTTTCTTTGAAAGGAAATGAAGGTAACACAACTCTACACACTGTGATCCAGTTAACTTCGACTTCTTTTTTGTTACATAAGTTTGTTAAAATTGAAACCCTTTTGGGTGCTAATCTACGATATAACAACTAGTAAGATGCTTGCATTGGATCCATGATGCTACTTTACAAAACTGCGTTATCTATCTGAACATCCTTTTCAAGGGATATTGTTCCATGCTGAGATACAGTCCAACTGTCCTAGTAACATGTTCACTTGATGTCTGTGTCTGGTTTAAGTTTTTCAGTAGCATTAGAAGATTGTATGTCTATTATTCCATTAACAAGAGGATCTAACATATCTAATCTTGATGGATAAATAAGGCTTTGGTTAGTATACTCCTTTGGTTTTCATATGAATTAGCTTGTTTTCCCGTAGTGTTCCATCAAACTTGAATTGTTGATCATTCATGGATACATACATTACCAGACATGATTTCAGAATTGTTATTTGTGGGACATGATGGTTTGCAACATTTGTTTTACTTGCGTTTGCAGTTGATTAAGATGTATGATATGTCAAAATGTGCGCCCCTGTCCCCCACAAGCTTAAAAAAAAGATTAAGCGTATGTTAGTTGTTCTAATCTATGGTTAGGGGTAGGGAAAGTGGGAAAAAGGTTACTTGATTGATTATTAAGTTAGGAACCTGATTATATACTTTGTAACAGTTGCTTAACTAGATCTAGTTTACTTTAAATTAGATATAAAAAGTCTGTACGTAACCAATGTCCTGCTTGACTAGGATGCAACCATGTGCATTTGATTGAGCTTTGCAGGTACATCTATGTGGCCAAGGAAGAAATTCTAGCAACCATGTGCAAGGTTTTGGTTGAAGTGTTAAAAAACCGAAAAGCCCTTTTCGATCTTACTGTTGCGGCACCGGAAGTTGACTCGGATCGATTAATTTGATCTGCTCTTTCTGTCGAGTACTTGGAGATTTTGATTAGTCACCTATGTGCGCTAATATATGTGATTGTACTTCAGTTTTGTAAAGAATAAAGATGAAGCAGTATTAGAGAAATCCTGTCTCAGTTGGCTAATGTTGGTTTCACTTTCCATGCGTTTGTTGCACTTGCTATGCCATGCGAACTTGAATGGAAGTGTGATTATTGTTATTAGTATGGCAAAGTGAAAAAAACTTAAACACGATATTTAGTTCAATTGATTTATTTTTTATATATTTATTTTTAAAAAAAGATCTCAATAAATTATTAATTCACATTTTAATATTTATAATTAAAAAAAAAACGAGTGTAAAAGCTTGAAATATAGATTAAAAGTCAAATTTAATCTCATTTGAACAATCTGCCATTTTCCCAAATTCTATTGCCAACAATAATAAAGGAATTAATAAAGAGTAATCCACTACTACTAATAATAATAATAATAAATAAATAAATAAATAATAATCCAATCCAGCTATTTGTCTATTTATGATATTCAAATGGAAGCACCAATCATCCACCCACCTCAATCAGACCGTTTATTAAGTTTGAAAAGCGAAGCAAAGCAAAGCAGAGAAAAATAAATACATAAAAATCCCGCTTTATTATTCAAAATTCAAAAATAACCCTCAGAAATTTTTTACCGTTAACCCCTTAGAGGTTTTTATTTCTATAAAGATCCCTCCGTCCCCACGTCTTCCCTCTCTAACCCAAACTCGCTTGTTTTCTTCATTTCTTGTTCTTTTGATTTTTTTTTTTTAACCTCGGTTTTAAGTTTGAATTTTGAATCCCAGAAATGCGTGAAATCCTTCACATCCAGGGAGGCCAATGCGGTAACCAAATTGGTGCCAAGTTTTGGGAAGTGGTCTGTGCCGAACATGGCATTGACTCAACCGGGAAGTATAATGGGGACTCAGGTCTTCAACTTGAGAGGATCAATGTTTACTACAACGAAGCAAGTTGTGGGAGGTTTGTTCCCAGAGCTGTCCTCATGGATCTTGAACCTGGTACCATGGATAGTGTTAGGTCTGGTCCTTATGGTCAGATTTTCAGACCAGACAACTTTGTTTTCGGTCAATCTGGCGCTGGTAACAACTGGGCTAAAGGCCATTACACTGAAGGTGCTGAACTCATCGATTCTGTTCTTGACGTTGTCCGAAAAGAAGCCGAAAACTGTGACTGCTTGCAGGGTAAGTTTCTTTTCTTTTCTTTCTTTCCCTTTTCTTTCCTTGTTTTTTTTGTTTTTCCTGTATGTTTTCTTAGGATTATGTTGTATGTTTACAGGGTTTCAGGTTTGCCATTCGCTAGGAGGAGGAACAGGATCTGGAATGGGAACCCTTCTGATTTCGAAGATCAGAGAGGAGTACCCGGACCGGATGATGCTTACTTTCTCAGTTTTTCCATCTCCAAAGGTCTCAGATACAGTGGTTGAACCCTACAATGCTACTTTATCTGTACATCAGCTTGTCGAAAATGCAGATGAATGTATGGTTCTTGACAATGAAGCTCTCTACGACATTTGCTTCCGTACCCTCAAGCTCACCACTCCAAGCTGTAAGAACATCCATGACTTTTGCCTTTGTGGGTTTTATTTAATCTTTCATTTGGAATTGTGACTAAATCTGTTTTGTCTTCTTGTTGGTGCAGTTGGAGATCTGAACCATTTGATATCTGCTACAATGTCCGGAGTAACATGTTGTTTGAGATTTCCTGGTCAGTTAAACTCTGATCTTAGGAAGCTTGCTGTGAATCTCATTCCTTTCCCTAGGCTTCACTTCTTCATGGTTGGTTTTGCGCCTCTTACCTCTCGTGGATCCCAGCAGTACAGAGCCTTAACCGTGCCTGAGCTCACCCAACAAATGTGGGATGCCAAGAACATGATGTGTGCCGCTGATCCGCGCCATGGGAGGTACCTAACAGCCTCAGCTATGTTCAGGGGCAAAATGAGCACAAAGGAAGTTGATGAGCAGATGCTCAATGTCCAGAACAAGAATTCATCCTATTTTGTGGAATGGATCCCAAACAATGTCAAATCAACAGTCTGTGATATCCCCCCAAATGGCTTGAAAATAGCGTCTACGTTCATAGGAAACTCGACTTCGATTCAGGAAATGTTCAGGCGTGTAAGCGAGCAGTTCACAGCTATGTTCAGGAGAAAGGCTTTCTTGCACTGGTACACAGGAGAAGGCATGGATGAGATGGAATTCACTGAGGCAGAAAGCAACATGAACGATCTGGTCTCAGAGTATCAGCAGTACCAGGATGCAACTGCTGATGATGAGGAAGACTATGAGGAGGAAGCGGAGTATGAAGAATGATTCAGTTCGATGATGTTATTATTAGCCAGTGGTAAATAATGCTAAAAAAATTACCAACTGCCAGTCTCTGGCAACGGAATAGATTAATCTGGATGGATGAATGCCGACATGAATGTTAAATATATTGATAATTGCAGCTCTGTTATTTCAATTTTTGAACTTGAAGTGCCATATGTTCCAATCTGTTAGTGTTTAAACATATATTGATAATTCCAGCCCTGTTAAATATACTGATAATCAAGAAACTACAAGCAAAAATGGCATTGAAAGAAAGAAAAAGTAAAGAAACTCCAGCCTGTCAAACATGGATCCATCTTTAGGCTTGCAAAATCGACAGCTCAAATCTATTAGAACAGAAATGCTATAAATCATTCTCAGTTCCGCAAATTACACCAAGTCACAGTCTTACAGAGCACAATCCCTCGGGCATCAAGACATATATAGAGTGCTGGAGTGCAGCTGTTTGATCCCTAGGTGGGGGTCACAAAAGTAGATTTCTTTGACAAAGTAATTGTTCAAGAATTTAGGCATTTGTAATTACAGTTACACAATCAACATAACAACTTACATATTAAACGTGGAATCAATGCATCTCTCATCTAACAATACGAAACAAAGTACATAACTAAGACAGCCTACTATATTAATTAAGCCACAAGATAGACATGTAGTGTGTCCCTTCAAAGACCTTAATTAATGCGTGTATCCTCAAATCAGGTCACAGTTATAGACTTCTTACGCAACTTGCTCACGAATTTTGCGTTTACAATAAAGGTTACAACAACAAGCAACATTGCAATCTATATTTAAGGTAAATCTCAATGCTTCCATCATTAAACACTATGTAACAAAAAGCTACATTTTTCACAGTTGGTCATCAGCTACAAGCACACATAAAACCTGCAACTACAGTTACAAAAAAAGATCATCAATTTACAACATAAAACATCCATTAGAACCCCAACTCTAACATCTATGTCTTGCCGTCTTTGACAGCTTTGTCTACTACTATTTTGACTTTCTTGTACTCAAAATCCACAGGGTTCGCGCTACACTCTTCAGGCGCTACTGGGCGCCTACCACCAAGGATGGTCCATAGATATCGCAGGCAAGAAGCTGTCAAAGCTCCACATGCACCACCGAAGATGAACACAACAAGCACTTTCCAAAAACAATTGCTACTCTTGTGAGCTGTCGTTAGAGGTTGGGTTTTCTTTGAAATAGACTCAGGATCAAGAGGTTGAGAATGCATCCAATTTGGAACCGGCCTTAGCTTAAAACTCCACAAGTAAATAAAGCATGCCTGTGAAGAGTTCCTATTTGAAGAGCTTAAACCCACGAACACTTCCTCATCACTCCATAGTTTTGACAAGTCGATTGAGTGTGAAAGCAATGGATCATCAGGCCTGGTACTACCAGATTGACTCAACCTTATCTCTAGTCTCTTTGAACTTGCCTCATAATCAATCCAAGAATGTAATTTTTCTCCATTGTTTAATACCAAATTGACAGATGATATATTTCTCACGTTAACTGATACAAGAATACCCGCATCGATACCAACATGGTTTTCATTCAAATCACCATACTTGGCATCTTTGAAGGTATCAAATCCTACATCAACAACACCACTTTTACTTTTTTCCAACCCAAGAGAAATCCCAAACGAACTATTGCCCAACACATTAAAATCAAAACTACTAGGAACCATAACAAAGGCCAAACCATCACCCTTCTCATGGGACATTGAGAAGGAAAAGTAAGTTGAAAAAGAAGCAAAGTTCCTGACCTTACCTTCAACAAGCTTGATGGGTTTCTTATACATGACTCTCCCAGCACTCCAATTCACTGAATTAGTAAGTTGAATCCAAGAGCCATCATTGGCAACATGTGCATCCCCATATAAAGCAATATTGGACTCAAAGTTTGGATCTTTACCAAAATTTTTGAAGGAAAAAGAGGAACTTTTATCTGCAGCTAAGATTTTTAGGTGGAAAATGATAATAGTTAGGGCTGTGAAGTACTTGGAAAAGAAAGATGTGGCCATTACTGAAGTGGGTTAGAGGCTTAGAGCTGAATCTGAAATTGTTTTGTTTTTTTTCGTCTACTAAGATTTGCCGTGTGATGATTCCACTTACAACTAGCTGATTTCTTTTCTTCTTACTTTTTTAGGGTTCTGGGTGAAGAACCAGAGAAAAGAAAAGTAAAGAATACGAGGATTGGGCTGGGTTGGTTTGGTGTGGCTTGGAGGTTGTGAAAATTAAATAGGTTTTACTCATTTCTGCCACGTTTTTTCATTTCCTTTCTGTGGCTGCTGGCTGAGGAAATATTATAATGGGCATTTTTCAGTTTTGCACCTGTACTTTCTCCAAATCTCAAATTGTGTTCTTTTTTATGTCTATTTACAAATGTGAGTTACTTTTGCAAATTATTAGATTGGAGAGCTACCAGTTGGTTCGCCACAACAAAAAAGTGGTTAAAAAGAGAAAAAGAAAGCATAAAATGTATTCTCAAAGTGTAGAGAATGCTCTAAACAGCTGTAGAGTACACTAAGAGAGTGTATTTATCTCTCTCAAGTCTTTATCAAATTCCAAGCAAAATTCTCCACTTTCAATTCCCTTTTTTGTTTTAAAAGATTAAACAAAAGGGTTTTCTTCACTTTTTTGTGTGGGAGCAAAATTAACCAAAAAAAAAAAAAAGGATTCTCTTCTTTGAACTGGGGACCATTTCAAACGTGCAAAGGGTCAGGGCGTCGATAAACCCACCCAAATGTCGTTGCGCAACGTGCCCGCCTGCCTGCCTTCCCATCCCAGTTTACAACCCACCTACTCTTTCCAGGTAAAATTTAACGTAATGCGTGCTCTTAGACGCCCTTTTTATGTGTAATTATAAATATAATAAATATTATTATATTAATTATAAATATTAATAATTAAAAAATTAAAATCATTAAATAATAATTATTATATCATATTATAATAACTATTTAAATATCGCTCTTAACTCTTTTATCTTGTTGGTAAGGCAACGGATAATCCTTCGTTAGATAAAACAATACTTGGAATTTTAATACCCATTTTTCAAAAATAGAATTACAATGAAGCTTCAGTCTGTCATTTGACATTGACCCTAGCTGTCTTGTCTCGAGCAAAGGCTTTGGGTGATTGTCGAGTGTGTGTCCTCATTTTTAAGTCGATCTCAGCAGCATTAAATTCTTTCATGGAATAGTGAGCAAAGGGTTGGTGACTTTAAATGCGGTCAGTTGTTGCATTAAAGAACCCTTATCGATGACTTGTTTTTTTAATGTTCACTCTGGAATGATATGATTCGCGAGCCTGGAAGAGAAAAAGAATCTGCAGATTTTGGGTGGGGCAGGGCCCCTCTGACCATCAACAACCTCTGCATTGATTAATCATAGCAGTTTTTATATCTGTTCTACTGCACTGTAATGGCAGGTAGAATGGAATTCACCGCCTGTTATATGTAAGTAACTACTGAATATAAGATCAAGAACGAATTTTACCCTAACCACGACCAAAAAAGTTATTTTTTTCCCCTGCTGAGCCTGAAATGTGCCTAGTGACACAAAAGGGAAAGATAAAATGGTTATATCGAACCAAAATATTAACAAGAAGAAACGAAATGAACAAGGCTGTGGGAAACGGGACAAAGCACATGGCATAAAATATTGAAGGTTATAAAACTGCTGCCTGCCAAGTATCATATGAATGTGCAGGAGGGGACAAAGTTTAGAACCAAACCATAAAGCAGTTAAGCACTGGCAACTTGTTTCTGTATTAGATTTGAAAAAAAGGAGGAAGGGAAGGGACCACCAATTGCTTTTTTTTAAGTTCAGAATCTTGTGAGACCACTGCCTCTTCTCTTGGCTGTTGAAAGATTTGATTTTTCAACCTTATCTGGTTTGGTTGGTTTTCCTGAGGTCTTTACTCTTTACTCTGTTTTAAAGGTTGTCATTAGGTCAGAAAATCAACAAACAGATCAAAGACCCCAGAAAAAAAAGCCATAAAACCATAGCAAGTTAGCTTGTAATATTTTTTCAGGCCAAAAGCATCTGTTTCCTAGATTAAGAAAAATGGTTATTTTATCAACTGGTAGGAAGATAGTGGGTCAAGTGGGCCATGATAATTTTTCTGGCAATGAACCAGTGATCATAGAGAGAGAGAGAGAGAGAGAGAGAGACAAAGAAGAAGCCGATGGAAGATAGCTACTCATCAGTAAAAAAAACAAAATAAAGATGAGGGCATCAATTGGAGCCACGATTCAAAACTTATTGATAAAAAAAATAGAACAAAGGACCATGTAGTCTTAGCCAGATAAGCTCAATTTTGAGAGACTTGTTAAAAGCCTTCTTTAGGTCTCCACGGCCTTAAAAGTAGCCATTAAAAATGAAGTAGCAAGGTCTTAACAAGTATAAAATTTTATTCCAATGTTTCAACAGACAGTCAGTGATAAGCAAAATCAATTGTTATCAGGCAGTTAGCTTTTAACAACTGGAATCCATTAAAATTTTCCCTCATTTTCTAAGGATCATAGTATCCTTTATAAACATAAATTAAACTAATCCCTTCAATTGAAAACCAATTGGGGGATTCCTACTTATTAATAGCTTGCAGCAGGCTATATGCCCCAATCCATGAACCATAAGCAAAGTGAAGGTTAGTTTGTCAGTTGTGGCTCTCTCTGTTATCTCCCTATCTGATTGATTCTGATCTGCTCACTTTCTTAATGAAAGTCTGCCTTTTCTCTGCTTGCAAGTTCGTAGCAAAGCTTGCTTAAGCTTTTAACCACTGTTCTATGACAAAAATCTTGTTTGTTTGGGCCTTTAACCATTTCACGTCTCGCTCACACGCAAACTCATATGGGTTATGGCCCTTAAATTCAAACTAAAACAAAAGTTGCCAAACAAAGCCTAGGATAGTATACTATTATTCTAAGAGCAAATTGTGTCGCCCAGTCAAGGTTATATTAGAAGCGAACTGACTGACCCAATATCAGCCCGTTTGGACCTTGGCCTTTGCTACTTCGTAGAGCAGCAGCAGCAGCAGCTTTCGCGCCAATCTAAACCCTACGCTCTCGCCCAGGGTCAACTTTAGTACTATGAAGTGTCTGAATTTGATCAGACGTGAAATTACAAACCGCCCCTCCACTTTTCAAAGCGATTAAAATGGAATTAAGCATGTTATAATATAAAGGAAATTCAATCATTAACTATATTTCTTAAAATATGAAATAAATCTAATTTTTTAAAGTAAATGCTATATTATAGTATATTTTTAAAAGTGAAACGTTGCTTCATCATTAGAGATTTCTAAATTGACGAGAAATTGAGAGAAAAAAATAAATTTAAAATTCTAGTTTGATATTGACAGTGAATCGAAGGTAGAGGACGAATCCATCAAGAGACAAAAAGTTCGAGGACAAAACCGTCAAGTAAGAAGGACTCCCCCAACAACAATTGCCCGAGTAAATCTCACTTCAAGTTGTCTTTCATTCCCCACGCATCAAGAACTGTTTTGCCGTTGAAGTCTGATACTCGGGAGACTGTCGTCACTCTTACGCTAAGTGGAAACAGAAATGGAAGCTGTTGAAAACGGAAGCGGCACGACTGTTACCGAGATCAACGTCCCATCACCACCACCCCTAGATGGCGGCGAAGCCGCTGAAGAAGGGGGCGATTGCGGAAGCCGCAACGATTCGGCTGTCAGAGGGCGAACGCGTAAACAGCGAGTGAAGGGGCCTTGGTCGCCAGAGGAAGATGCTATACTGAGTGAACTTGTGAGCAAGTTCGGGGCGAGGAATTGGAGCTTGATTGCTCGCGGGATCGCCGGTCGTTCTGGCAAGTCGTGTCGGCTTCGTTGGTGTAATCAGCTTGACCCGGCCGTTAAGCGCAAGCCATTCACTGGTACAAAGTCTATACCTTTATTAATTTTTTTTAATCTGTCAATGTGGTCATCCATTTTTCTTCATTTTTGGGAGTTGCTTGGATGTTTTTGCATGTTAGATTTGAAGTTTAGAGTACTTTGTTTTTTGAAAGTTCAAGCTATGTCATCTAATTGTTAGCAAAAAGTAATATGGTTTTTGTGTGTTTAGAAACTAAAATCTTTTAAGAATGTGCTTTGAGTGATCAATCATATCAATTACCCAAAATTTCTCAATGCTGAACTCTATTTTTCATGAATTTAGGGTTATGTTTGAGAGGAATAGAGATGTTGATGTTGAAAATGAAACAAATTAGCTAGCTTTTGCTATGTTGAAGCTTGAATCACTTATTTCTTGTGAAATTAGGCAGGAGCCTAGTTGTTCAGAAATGGGAGTAATTTTGGGAAGCATTAGAGAAACTGCTCGTGATTTGGGAAGTGTCAATACTTATAAGAAAGTAGCAATAAGGGTAAAGTTATCTTCATATCACACTTATCTTTAAGTCAAAGCACATTCTGCTCATGGTGGTATCCGTATAAGTTCAGGGCAGCAGCCAATATTAGCTTGTAACTTTCCGTTCATCAATCTTTTTACCCTGTAAACATGTTTATGCATTTCTATAGCTGGTTGATGCATTTAGGTTTATTAACATTTAAGTTTAACAAGAATGTATTTAGTTCTTTCTGATAAATTGAGCTGATTATCATGTTTGCTGCAGATGAGGAGGATCGGATGATAATTTCAGCACATGCAGTTCATGGGAACAAATGGGCAGTGATTGCAAGGCTTCTACCTGGAAGAACAGATAATGCTATAAAAAACCATTGGAATTCCACATTGCGGCGTCGGTACACCGAGCTTGGTAGAATAAAATCAGAATCTGTAAATATGGTGGAAGATGCTGGCTTGGACAAAAACAAGGCATCATCTGAAGAAACTCTGTCATGTGCAGAGGACAGTTCATTCAGATCACTGGAAGGAAAAGATGTAAGCTCTTTGGAAAAGTTAGATAATCAATTAAAGGGCAAAGCACTAGCAGGGAGTCGATCTAGCCATGAATCAATTGAAGCACCTACTCTTTTCCGTCCTGTAGCCCGTATCAGTGCTGTTAATGTTCATAACAACGTGGATACGCCAGAATTTGTTTCACCATGTTCAAGGCTGGTTCCAGTGCTGGGGCCTTCCATTCAGGCATCAAAGCCAGATGTTGAAATACGCAAATTGCTTGAAGGAGTTTACACTGATCGTTTAGTACCTCTACAGTGCGGTCATGCTTGTTGTGAAACTCAAAATGGTCAAAATAAGTCTCTGCTGGGGCCAGAATTTGTGGAATTTTCAGAACCTCCATCTTTTCCAAATTATGAATTGGCTGCAATAGCCACTGATATAAGTAGCCTTGCTTGGCTGAAAAGTGGATTGGTAAATAACAGCGTCAGAGCAATGGATGATGCAGCTGGTGGTACAGCATCTCATAGATCTCAAGTGCACGTGGGGCATTTCGAGGAGAGCCGAATGAGTGATCATTTACGTACTGAAGAGGGAAACGGCAAGTTAATGGGCGCTATGACCAAACTGCTGTCAACATAGAATATGAAGCAATTGTACTTCTACGTTGAGACATTGCATTGGTCTTGGTATGTATCATTGTGCGGAAGCATAGAAGGCGGTTAGAAAAATGAAGAATGGTAGTCGAGGCTTCTGAATTAGCTTGGGAATGACCCTGGAATGGGATCCTGATTTCTTCTGTGTTTAAAGTAAAACCCTTACGGTACTGAACTATGAGAAGGGCTTCATTGTTTCATTTTCGTTGCAATGCTTGACCTAGATGCTTAAATAGACATAGTGGTTGATAAGTTTGATGCAGGGGAGCTTGTTTACGTATTCATTTTACAAACAAGGCCCGTAAACATCCATGTACCGGCATGAATTGATGACGAAGTTTGGAAATATTGTTTACATAGTCATCATTTTTGTTGTGTATGTAGTTGTTATTGAAGTTTTCCTTAGCATCCACATTGGCCTTATAATCTTATTTTTACCATTATTTTGAAAAATAGAAATTTCATTAATCATCTTTCTGTTGAGCATGACTTTAGATCTAGTCTAGTTTGTTTCGAGAGCCTCTAAACAATCCCAATATGCAGTATATCTTTGTGATATTTGCCTATTAAGGAGGAGTTTTTGTGATACTTAAGCCGGCCCAAAGAACTGATTGGCTGATGACTCGCATGTGGCAAAGGCATGGCCTTTCCTATGATGAAGTCTAGCGGGGAAAAACATCTAGTTATAATTCATACTGAACTAGAACTATTTGGTTAGAATGCAAGTAAATACTATTTAGGATAGCAGAAAGTTGATGAGAACATGGGATATGATAAGAAGGTGGTATTTAGGTGAATTGGTCGTGTTTCGTGCTTGAATGACCTTTGATGCCAAACAGTAACGTGTGGCAGAGCTTAAATAAAGTTTCATATGTTCAACTCAGAAGTAGAACAGCAGCTGCCTTGATATTTATTTCTATTAGATTCAAGCAGGTAATAAAGGCCGATTATTTTTATTTTCTTTTGCTAGCAAGTCAGAGTGAAATGGCTTAAAATCTGGGGATGATGCTGATATAAACTAGTGGAAGACATCTAGTTTCACAAATAATGAGTGCCCCATTGTTAGTGAAAGAAACAAGTTGATGTATCCCTTCAGGTTTCAAATGATTCAAAACCCTTAAAAATTATTAAAAAAAAAAAAAAACTGCTTTTAATCTTTCCTGGATTCAAATTCCTGAAAAAGACACGTACTCGGGGCTGCCTGAAAGAGAAACATGTGGCATTGCATTTACAGAGCTGCTTTCTGATCGAAACCAAATGTGGAATATCGCCATGTGGTGCCTAACTCAGAAATATCCATCAGTCCATTATCGTGCCAATTCGGTTGGTTTATGAATAGAAAGATTCAACTTTATGCACTGAAGGGATCCCTTTTTTAATTTTTTTTCAAGCAAGATGAACTGAATATTTGCCTATTTTAAAGACCTAACCCATGAACAAACGCAAGTAGACCCCATAAACTTGATGGATTAAGCACTCCGTTTGAGTTTCAACCGAAACACCAGGCGATACCTTTAAGAAAAATAGATTCATCAAAAACAAAAATCAAGACAGATGTTCATACAGGCAGACTCACCTAAGATAATCTCTAAACTATTGAGGTACAACTCTAGTTATAATATGTTTGATTTTTACAGTTTTTAAAGACAAAAAGGAGAATTTTTGGGTCATTTGTTAATTGATCTTTAAGTTAAGTTCTTGTCTTCTTTTAACAGCTTAAAAAGAAGCTATATATTCCTGAAAAAAAAAAGCATTAGGAAAAACGAAGATGGCAGATTCAACCAACAAAAAAAAAAAAAGGGTTACCAGCCCCACCACTTCCACAGTTTCACTTGCTCCACTTTGGTTCTCGATGTGAAATGGCAATGGTGGAAGTGAAATGGGAAGGAATGGGAAGGAGAGTGGGGAAAAAATGGTTCAACTTTGATGCTTTGAAAGCGATCCAAAACAGTTTTTAGCTTGTGATTTTTTTTATTTTT
>JBBYHM010000027.1:12707947-12725459 GCA_038381775.1 Adansonia rubrostipa | reverse complement strand
TTTTTTTTATTTTTATTTTTTTGTGGAGTTGTTGGATGCAAATAATTTTCATTGTCGGCTCAAAAACATAAGAAAAATAAAAAGGTCCTTTCAACCTCTTCCTAGATTGCAATATTGTACTTAGCCTATTTTGCCTTAAATTGCTAATAAAACATGTGGCTTTGGATCCAAAGCAGGCACCTCTCCATTTTCAACAGATTCTCAAGTCCTTTTGCACCCAAATATTTCCCACAATTACATTAGTAATTCCCAATAAATGAAGCATTGTCTAATGTTCATATTATTCAATTCAACTCCAATGTCATAATATATAACTATATTACTTTTTTTTTATATTCCTTTTTTATCAGAAACAAATAGAAATTATCTCTTCTGCTTCATTTATAATTTTAAATTTTATAAACGAAATTAATAGAACATGTTGTCAAAATTTTAATTCTAATTATGAAGTTAAAAGTTTTATCTTATTGTATTAAAAAACGATTTTTTTTAAACAAAGGCAAGAAAAAACAATAAAGCAAAATGCATGCATATGAATATATGTAAAAGGCCAGTATATAGTCCTATCTTTATCATAATTTTCTTATTGCCATTACATTAAGAAGTTGGCTTTATTGCAAAACTCTTTCATTTGGAATTTTCTCTCTTGTTTTCTTTCTTTTTCCCTGGTTTTCATTTTTCTTTGTTCCTCAATTCCTTTTCACTCGTATAAACCTAAATAAAATAAACATCCTAACTTTCATATACTAGCTTTTGTGTTTTTCAAGCAAAAACAGATCATATATATATATATATATATATATATGTATGTATGTATATGTATATATTTAACTGAGCCTGAGGTGGTCCACTGCCGGTCAAACAGCTTTGAAACTCTCTCAGATGCTTCTAACTTTTATCAGACGTTTCGCTTGTTTATCTATCTCCATCAATCTACCCTTTGATACATTAAATCATTCTCACTGTTTTCCCTTTGCTTAATCTGATCATCGTTCAAAGTTAAGTCCAATCTATGCACAGAACTTAGAAATGGAAAGTAATGGAGTTGAAGTTGGTTTAAACCCCAATTAACTATTTTTATTAGCGTGTAAGTGCAGAAAGTGATGAATAACTTAGTAGGCCAATTAAGAAACAATAGTAACTTAAGCAGTTTAAAACTGGCGCTCATCCACTAACCGAGAGCTTTCAGCTTTAAAACCGATTATTAAATGCTAAAAAAAATCTCTTTTGTTTAATTGAAGGCAAGCCAAAATCCAGTAAAAGAGGCTATTTCCCGACATGTAAATTTGCTGTTAACCTCGAAAATAAATTCTATTTTGTGGTAAAAGGATCGTGCTCTTTTAAGGAGTATGCCTACCTCAAGTCTCGACCGTCTGATTATCTTCAAGATTCACACAACACTATACTGATACCATCGGACGTACAGAATCTGCTTAGGCCAGAGATCCCCAGGTACCAAACACCAAATCTTCCAACAACTTCGTTTCTCTGTCTTTCTTTTTCTTTTTTTTTTTAATCTGTCTAATAATGTAAAAGAAAAATAAAGGAAATCTCTTCTCAGTTTTCTGCCCACTGACTGTACGTTTCTGTTCTTCTTTGCAGTGCATGTCTGCGTTTCAACGCTTCTAACAAGAGCATGAGTCTCCTTGGCTTTGACAGCCTCTTCTTCCCTTTGAGCTTCTCCTTCTCTCTCTTGTTGTTTCAATGCATTTTTCGTGAGTGAGAAGCCATGAATCTGTAAATCTTGCTATGTTTTCACCTTTTGGTTCTTTGGGTCACTCCTTGTTTTGGGGTGTTCAATTTCTTTTTTTTTTCTTTTTTCCATTTTGTAAGTTTTCTTAGTGAAACGTTAATGGAGGTAAAGGGTCACCTAATCCAATAGTAACCTTTTTAATTCTCACATTTCATACGAACTATGTTAAAAACCCCTCTCAAAGCTTGAGACTTTGAGACTATTAAGTATTAATCCTCAAATCTTGAAACGTTAAGGCTGTTAATGCTTTTACAGAGCTTCAACTTCAAGTTTCAGCTTCCGGGTCCTTCCAAAATGTCATCATTAGAGATATCACACATCGATTTAGAACAGGGAACTCACCGCCGGAGCGGGAGTGACGTCAGTGCCAGCGAGGTCAGCGTCTACTTCTCGGACGCCGACGATGGTTCTTGCTACTCTCAGTTTTATTCTACTACAGGTGTTTCTTACGATGAGTGCAGCTTTGCCTGCGCTTCTGAAGGAGAGATTGGAGGCGACGACGTGCCGGATTCCAGGAGGGCGTCGTCAGCCTCGGATTGTTCAGTGGAGGTTGAGATTCAAAGGGTAGTTCCTGAAATCAAGGTGCATTTGGCGAAAGTTGAGAAAGATTGTAGAATTTGCCATTTGGGTTTGGAAAGCAACAGCCATGAATCAGGCGTTCCCATTGAATTGGGTTGTTCTTGTAAGGATGATCTTGCCGCTGCTCATAAACAGTGTGCTGAGGCATGGTTTAAGATCAGAGGAAATAAGTAAGTATAAACAATTCTAACCCATTTTTTTTAGTTCAATTTTTATGTTTACCTTTGGCATCTGGCTAAAATTCTAGATGGTCCTGTTGGTATGTTCTTAACATTATTAACTTTTTAGTGAAAACCATCTTTTTCTTGGATCATAATTGTGATTTGTATGTATGGTTATTTTGATGATTGCTTGGACTTGGGACTTACTCTATCTTGATAATGTTTTACAGTTTTCTATTTGTATATACTTAAGGGAGTGATTGTAATAAACTACCCGCTAAAGCTAACAAAAAGTTAAAAAGTTTATTATTTTAGATGTCAGTTTTGCAATCCTTGTTAAAGTAAGTGATAAACGTGAAAATATGCATTTGAAAAAGAGAAATTTGCTTAATGGAAAAGAAAGTGGGATGGATATTACATTTATAAAGGAGGCTGATAGAATTTAAGAGTAAAGCTAAAGGCTTAAGCATTAAGAACTCCTCATGATATGTAGAACGACACTGATAATTCTTTGAAGTTATCTGCTTTTTTGAGGCTTAGGAATCTCTTTATCTTTTTTCATGTTCTCTTTGCTTGTCGGAAAGTGGGGATTTGACCTTTATTGATGCATTCTTCCAATCTTTGGTTGCTGATTTTTACTTGCTGATGGGGCAGTACTTTGGGAATTTTTAATTGGCAATTACAAATTTCAGATTTCTTACTTGACATGATTAGGGATTACTGATATTTTAGGTACCAAACCATTGGCGCTAGAAGTTCCCTGATTCTGGCTGTGATTCTAAACTTTTAACAGATTTTGCATTGCCATGTTCTGCACTTCATGCATATCTAGATTGGTGTCATGTTTCAGTGAATTAATGACTACCACAATCCCTGTGGGCTTAGTGGAGTTTGATAGCACTATCGAACCATCTAACAGTCCTGTTAAGTGGTTGACCAGATTTGGCCCTGATCATTGACCTGGATTATTTAGTATATTGGAATTGAAACTGTTTAAAAGTTGATATGATTGTGCTCAAAATACAAAAACATTGTATTAATTAAATTTACTAGTTTTGGCTAAGAATTTACAAGGTTTTCATCTTATATGTTGCAAACAAATAAGGTTGTTTTCATCTGATATTTCATGCATCCCTAACCATTCGTGCGTTTTCTGATGTGATCGCAGACAAAGGTAAAGTGACGTTTGGAATTGGTGAAGAATGTCAGCTATGATATCTGAGTTAATTTGCAACCGTTACAACTATGAATAAAGTTGTAATCATCACCGATGACATAATGATAATTTTTATGATAAATAGATTCTTTTATTCATGCGTGTTTATATACGTAGTGGCTTTAACTTTTAACTAAAATGCAGGGTATAATGATTGTGTATTGAATCATTAAGTCAGTAATGCCGTATGGTGCGTTATTCATTGAACATCATTAAACAATATCCTTGCCTCGAATGGCATTTTAGGTCGTCACCCTAAATAATGAAAACTTTCTTTTGTGAAGTATCATACCTCTCCATGTACTCACTCAATCTGCTTATTTTTTTTAGGACCTGTGAAATTTGCCATTCTATTGCACGCAATGTATTTGGAGTCAATGACATCGATTCAACAGAGCAATCGAATGAGACCAGCAGTTCCACCACAACGGCTGCAATCTCAGGAGCAGCACCCTATACGAACTCTCGAATCTTCTGGCACGGCCATCGCTTCCTCAATTTTCTCCTTGCTTGCATGGTTTTTGCATTTGTCATATCATGGCTCTTTCACTTCAATGTGCCATCATCCTAAGCTTCTTACCGTCATTGAACAAAATTGAAAGAAATGACAAAATAAAGAAACGGAATTACCGTAAAGAAGCCTGTGGAAAATTGTTGCTGTGATGACGGGTAATGGATAGCCTAGAACCCTAGAGGCTCGTGATGGTTAAATACATATTATATCCGCCTTTCTTCTTCATACGTGTAGAAAGCTTGTAATATCTATGTAATATATGCACATTCATCATAGTTACCACAGCTGCTGTCTTGCTCTAGTATTTTATACTTCTAAAAACCATTATATCTGATTTTAGAAGAGCTCTTGATGGTTATATTACGGATTGTCCTAGTGGATTTTCTTTGCTCTATGGATCGTGGTTCCAAGAAAATACCATGTCGTTATGATGGGAAAATTTTAACAAAGTTTTACTTTCCGTATACGATCAGTGAGATAGCCCTTTTCTTAATGGTGGGTGTCATTATTATTATTATTTTTGTTCACTTGGCTGAAAGTTCTTGGGCATTGCTAGTGCTTTCAAAATTATTGAAGTAGCTGTCTTATAGAACCTAACCTAAGCTAACCATCTTGACTTGCAGGTCTGCTATTAGGTTGGAACAATTATTGGGCCATTGTCAAAATTGTCGTCTACAGGGGCAAATACGATATGAATCAAAGTCTGAAACGGTCCTCCGTAGGAGGTTGAACAAACGTTAAAATAAATACCAAAACCAAACAATAAATATTGAAGAATTCTGCAATGCAGCGAAAGCCCAGAATAAATACAAGAGCCTAAAGAAATCGGAGAAAAAAAAATAAAGCAATTTGAAAAGCTATACAATTCTCAGTTTTTGATCCTTTTGGCTTCCAAGTTGGTGCCATCTTTGAGGGTTTCTTGGGCGTCACTTTCCATCCCTAGCCTAAACAGGCAAGCCGCTTGTAAATACAAAGCAGTGGGCCACTCGGGCGACACCACCTGCGCTTGCATCGCATCCCCAAGGGCCTCTTGTGGCCTATCATTCATCAAGTAAGACAAGCAGCGTCTGGCATAGACGGTTGGTGACACTATGGTCCCGCCATCGATAAACTACATAACACAGACAGGATCTTGAGTCTATATATCTATATATATATATATATATATATATCTATATATGTATCATGCTGTTTAAACCATCAAAAGTCTTTCATTTATGGCACATTAATGCACTAGTGGTTAATGCTGAGAAAAAAACCAATTGAAATAATGATGTTTGGTTCAGTACAAATCGTTTTCGATTTGGAACATCCAAAACGATGGAATTCGGGTTTGGTTTTCAAAAAATCAAAATACTGCAGACATCAAATGAGACTTTTGTCCAAAACCGAATCGAACAAATAGTGGTCGACTTCAAAATGGCACTAGATTTCAATGTATGCTAGCAATAAATTTTCAGAAGAAAGTTAGGTTGTGCACATGTGGCAAACCTAAGAAGTTTATACAAACTTATAAAGAACTTTCTCTATTTTTGGAAAACATAAATCAAGTTCTTCACCCCCACCCAAACAGCCAAATCCTGATTGTTTTCCAGGAAAATATATGTGGCCTTTTTCGTTTCGTAATATATTGATTTGAGCTATTCCTTTCCTGTCTAACCTTTAATTATCAAAACCCATATTTTCTTGTTTCCTAGCATTTGTAACCATGGTGTCAATTATTTCAATAAGCAGTCATATAGACGGTCTAAACTCAGCATGTTATACTACAAGAATTACAAAGCAGTATAGATTTGCAAATTGGGAACTCACCTGTGTGTAATAATCAATCGCACTTCCGAAATCCTTAGCTCGAAAAGCAGTATCTCCATGTTTCTTAGAGTTCAAGGTTTCCTGCATTTGGCTAGTCCACATTTGAAAAGAAAGCTGAAAGGGACCAGAAAAAAAAAATGAATTGGATGCAGATTACATGATAGCTGAAAATAATCAAAGCAGACAGAAAATGATCTTTTCCCCCTTAAGCCCTAAAATATAGATTTCGCCGAATAATTCGGTGCTGAATTGAGACACTGCTGTTAAACATTCTGCAGAAAAATTGTTTATGACTCGTGGACTAATTCTGTAATTCCATAGCATTTCTTCGTCAGCCGGTTCAAGAAAAAGAAAGTCAGAATTAAAGTACCTCCTACTATTAGTTAAATTTTAAGACGAGAAAACAAGTTATGATGAAAATGACTTACAATACAACTAATTTTCCACCTCATAAAAATAGAACATCGAGGATGGAGTATCGAACCTCATTAGCAATTCCCTCATCATCTTTGTATCCCATCTTCTCCAATATTTCATGTATAGCAGTCAGATCTATCCTCAAGCAAGCCTCCCCAAACGGTGTCAATGACAATGGCTGTTTTGAAGAAGCAGTTCCATGTGGAATACCCATCAACACATAGGATGGTACCTAGCAAAACCCCATCTAATGAGAAATTTAACAGTGTTTTCAAAAGATAATCCGTAATAATGAAGGACGTTGCGAAGACGTGTATATAGGTACAAAATATGATTATAGTCTTAAAATGAATAAATGTTTTATGAAAGAAAGCTTAAAAGTCGGGATTTGGGAAGATATCAAACTACACAGAAAAACAGCGAGAGGTTATGAACTTGCAATAGTCAATTCAATCAGCAATTATACGTACCTCGGCTTCCTTCTGAACTGACAGGAGAGATATGACAAGTGACTTCACATTTGGCCTTTCACGAGCTTCATACTGCAAACAGCGAGAAGCTAACCGCACTAATTCTGTTCCATCATCATTAGAGAAATGGCCCTCCAAAGCAGAATCCATCAACATGAGAAAATTCTTGCCACGGATCAAGTCAAGTGCCTACAAACAAAGCAGACAGACATAAATGCCATGGATTAATTCAACTCAGATACACTAAGTCAACAGCATATGTCTGACATCATATTTTCATTTCAAAACTTTTAGACCGTAAACAAGTTGTAAAAATTATCATTAAAGCCACATCATCTCATGAAATCACTCCAGCATGCAGTTATTAGAGCACCTTTGATATAGGAAAAATGCTAACTCCTTAAAAAATCAAATCAGGAAGCAGAAACAACAGTAAAGACTAATTCAATAACTAATTATCGGTACATCCAGATTCACAATAAGACTGCAACACTAATTATTAAGTTCATATGCCCATGCTTTCTCTTGTAATGAAAACTTCAGTAACACAAAGATCCTAATTGCAATAAAAATTATTATGTGACAAAGAGAATTTACATGGCTGGGAGGAATATGTTTGCCACTCATAAGATCCAGCAGCAAGGTTCCGAAGCTATACACAACACTTTCCGGCGTCACTCTGCCTGGCAAAGAAGCACATCTCCAGAGTTTAGATTCAAAGTAATACGTTTCTTAAGTTACAGAATAAATGAGTAGTTAGAACATGTGTAACCTGTTCTCAAGTATTCTGGAGGGGTGAAAGCTAAGTTTGTACTATAACTCTTGCCATCTCTGCTATTCTTCATGAGCCCAAAACAAGACAGCCTGGGATTACCATCCTGGCACAAAAAATGAAAAAAGAAAAGAAAAAGCTAATTCAGAAATAAGGATCAAAACTCAAAACGGCTAAAAAGGGTCATTTGATTTCACAAGCAAAATCTTCATGAAAGTTGGTTATTACATTGTCAAACAAAATCCTATAAGCATTGAGATCATGGTACAAAGCTCTTCCTCTACTGCTACAATACTCCAAAGCTTGAGCCAAGTACAGTGCCACCCTCAACCTCATTGCCCATTTCATTGGCTGATTTTCCCCTGAAAAATTCAACCCACAAATTAAGTTTCTTTAACTTTTAATTCCAAACTTCACTATGAGCCTTGACCGAGCTATCACCTTCACAGTGTGAAAACAAACTATAGCTTACAGTGGAAAAGATGCTTAGCCAGCGTTTCATTCGGCATAAACTCGGCGACCAATAATCTCTCATCGCCTTCACAACAACAACCAATCAGATTTGCCAACCGCTCACTCCTTAAACTCCCGACAGCTCTGGCTTCCTCCTAAAACATGACATTTTTCAATGTAATCTTAGTCTAATAACTAAAAGCATTAGAAAACAAAATGAAGTGGTGAGCGAGGGGGATTGAATAAAACGGACGAGGAACTGGCGAGAATCGGGCCAGGCGAACTTGTTAAACCGTTTAACGGCGATCCAACGGTCATTATCGAGCTTCCCTTTGTAAACAACATTAGGAGCCTTTTCACCGTGTTCCGACACTATGTTGTCGGAAGAAAACCCAGAGGTAGCAGCTTTCAGTTGCTCCAAGCTAAACTCACAGAAACTCGGCCATATATTCTTCTCAGCTTTGCCCCCATTCTCTGCAGTCAACTACAATTTTACTCAAAAGACAGGTAGAACATTTTGTTAAACAAGAAGGAGAAACTGAAGACAAAAGAGTACTACCGAGATCGGAGGATTCGAGGACGGAAGCTTTAAGGTGAGACTGAAACCAGCAGATAGAGAATTTAGAACAACGTGCTCCCATTTTTCCTTTTTCAAGTCAAACAATCAAACGACGAAGAACCAAAGGCAAGTCAAATGATCAGACTCCGTACATTGCTGCTACAATCCGGAACTCTAATCGTCGTGAATCCAAACTTTTCTTTTATCCCAGTGTATATTCGGGTTCAGCTTTAGTAGTGCGTTTTTCCCTCTCTTAACTATAAAAATGGGAAATTTTACTACTTAACATTTGTTGAGATTTAAGTCTTTATCCAACCAATCCTAAAAAGCTCCTCTTTTTTTATTCTGGGTTTTCACTTTTCAGCTTTTTCTGCAACCTCATCATTTTAGTTTCCTTTCCCTCTTTCATTCTCTTTTCAAACTAGGTGGAAAATATGATATGGTTTGGTCGAGGGTCTCCTGATTTTCTCTCTCTTTTTTTTTTTTTTCTTTTTTTTCCTTCTTGGCCCTTTGGAGGAATTCAATGAAAACCGAACCGCGCGGTGGTAAAAGTGGATAAGATCAAGGGTTGTATAGTTTTAGTTTGGTCATATGTCAAGCAAATCACTGACGTGGGAAGCAGATTTGTGCCTTTTTGTGTCAGTTTGGTCTTAGATTTGGTAAAGTTGCATTAAAAATTTTATCATCTTCATCTTAAAAGTATATTAACTTTCAGTTGTGTTTATGTCTTTATCAGATTACTGTCCAAGTTTGTGAAGCATCTATCTTCCTCGACAGGGACCAATTCACTATTTTTCCTCATGTTTCCGGTTTTGGCTCAAAAAGATATTGGGTAAAGAATTAAAAACAAGAAGGAGAACAGGCAATCTGGGTTCAAAGTTCATGCTTGATTTGTTGAAAATGTGATAAATTATGTGGGAGGAAAATTGATGAACATGCATTGGTATTCTGGAAGTTCTTTTAAGTATCACATTTTGAGCGACAAATCCACCATGAAACAAGAATTGTGTTTTACGACATGACTAAGAGCATGGCCATCTGGGACCGGATAGTTACCACTAATCTTGAAGTAAAACGATTCCTTCAAGAAAAAGTTGACATTATAGAGACGTCATTGATGACAGGGATGAGAAGCATAGTAAGTAGACAACAGGAAATGGTGGGAAAGCCTGCGATCATTGACAATAAAGCCAAGTTGTCGTTTAATTTAACTCATCAACTTCCTTTAAAAAAATAAAATTAAAAGCAGGATGGAATTCCAATAAAGTCAATCCAAGAAACCTAAATCAATGGAAGAAAAGGCAGATGGCTTTTTGAAAAGATTGCATTGCAGGTTTATAGCCTACCTATAAAGTATAAATGTACTATGTCAAAGAGTTCCAACAAACATTAAATCTGTGTTTGGTAAAAGAGAAAGGAAAGGAAGAAAATGGAAGAAAAAGCTTCTTTTTTTATATTTTCTTTCGTTGGTAAAATGAAAAGTTGTTGAAGGTTAAATGAGCAAATATTCTTTTCGCATTGCCCTTTTCTGAACTTATCAGAATGAATTGGAAGTTACAACTTCAGAATTTCTATCTGTTTACTGCAAATTTAACAAGTATATGTAGATATCTCTAGGCTAAAATGGAAGCATAAAATCAAGAAATGGGCCCCCAAGAAATCAGATCCAGCAAAAACATAAAAAACTTTATTGCAATTTAAGCATGCCGTGGTCACACTCATGCAGCAAGAATCAAGAGAGTTCATGTCTGATAGGTGGTGACATAATTAGTACCACCCACTTAGGGTTCAAGAGGACCCTTTTTTTGGCTTTTTACAGGGGGGGAACTAGGAAAAAAAAAAAAAAAAGGAGGGCATGCAGAAGGAGAAAGTGGTCGTTATTCAGACATGCAACAACCTACAATGATGAAATTGCAGCATTCTTTCTCTCATGGCCTCAAGACACTCAATCAAACCTGCCATTGTTATCCATAATCTTCTCTTTATTGACCAACTTTCACAGCTTGAATTGCGCCAGCATCGCTTTTCTGGTCATCCCCCACAGGTGGGGCGCCATTCGACCAGTTGCCCTTGCTTGCAAGATAACCGAAGAACTATGTGGACCTCTTTGCTATCAAGTTGTCGACTCAAGCACACTCCAAAGAGAACCAATATGGGCAAAAAAGGCTAGCCGTTTATTCAGCCCATATCCTTGGAACTTAATATGGATGCAACAAAAGAAAACGATCATACAAATACAATAGATAATATAGAGAAAAGAAAAAAAAAAAATATATATATATATATATATATACACACCCTTCTTTTTGTTTAACTGCTTCTGATGACGTTAAGTGATAACATTGGATGGATCCTACTAAAAATATACCTTGTTCTGACAAAGTTAGTGACATTAGAGCTCCTTGTACCGACGGTTACTTAAATGGGAATGTATTCGGTCCAGAGCCATGGCCCATGGCCATATGACGTTGCAGTACAAAATCGGGTCTAAAATCAACCCCTCACCCCCCCCCCAACACCCCCAAAAAAAATAATAATAATAATCTAGCGCCAATGTTGGATTCTAGTCATTTTCGGCTTCACATTCTCTTCACTGAGCTGGCTGGTAATAGTCGGCATATTTATTGTTACCATTTATGAATTTCACAGTATGAATGAGAATGATTAAGACTCAACATTTACTCTATTAAGATTCGTTGGCTGAAATGTGCAGCAGTTAAGAACATTGCTGAAAATATAATTGGAACATTTTAAGCAAAGGTTTTCTAAGACAAGCATGAGAGCTGAAGCAGCCTGGCTTTAGTTAATACATTTTATTGCGACTTCCAAACATATAAAAAGAGGCCGCCAAGCTTGTAGATTATTACATAAATGTGACACATATAAAATAATTAAAATACGACATTATACGAATACATATCTCAAAATTAATATATATTTAGACAATGAGCATTAGACTGGATCCTGCCATTGCATCATCGATCAGTTTAGTTGCGGGAATCGGCATTTTTAAAGCCAGGCTACCGCTCTATATGAATATTAAGAGGCCACAGTTCCTAGCCCTTCTGCTATAAAATCTGAGACCTTCCATCATTGGCTTTCAACTTCTAGTCGGGTTCTCAGTTATATTAAGATTCAAATCCCCACCTGCAATAATGTCTTGAAACGAAATATAAAGATTTTTGAGTCACTTAAATAAGTATTTTATCTCAATGGCCTTCGGCATTCAGAGACAAACATTTATATTTCACCATTCGACATTATCAACATGAGAAAGAGAACGACAACAGCAATAGGAACTTGGAAAATTCCATGATACATGTCGATGTTGATGCCGATGATGGATTTTTTATAGTTTTAAACCAAGACACTTTTAAGGACTGCACAATTTACAAGCGCACTACTCAAGTTCTGTTTTTCTTAAGAATACAAATCAAATTTGCCAGTCTTGGAAGAAGCTAAGCCTTTTTTAATCGACGATCGTAAGGATTCAAGCAGCCCTATTAGAGTGACAACAGTAGTTTCCATCATCTATGCACCATTCATAGCAGTATCGGCATGGATAACATTGGCATCTTCCAGAATCTTGCCATTAACTTGAGTTCTCGGCCTCTAAACAAATTTTAAAAAATAAAAAATATAAATGCCAATCCAAATTGGATATCACCACGAAGATATTCAAAGAGGAGAATAATTAATGAATAAAATCACTATACCCAATCTGCAGGATCTACAGAATTCCCATTCAAGAGCTTGTGATTCTCTTCTTTGGTTTTACTATCCTTGTCTTTGGTGCTCAATGGTAGCAACATAGGTAAACTTCCATTGCTTCTGTCAGGCAATTCTGCAGTAATATCTTACTGTTAGTACCTCTGCCAAAGATTATGCCCCCATCATTGGGAATTAATTAAAAGAAGGCTAGACCAAAGTTTAGATAAGATCAGAACATTCAAACCTGGCAGTTTCTTGTCTATGAAGAACACCACTAAATTAACAGTATACCTGCGGAAAAATCATGCCATTGTCAAACTAAATTGAAAAAAATAAAATAAAAACTTAATTATAAATAGAAATTTCAAAACTGTATATACCATGCAACAACTACGTCAACTGTGTAATGTTTGCGGGATGCCACAATCAGGAGACTTTGGAAGATAGCTACCAACCAAGCTAACTGCTTTATACAGCTGCAATCATACAACAATAACATCAGAAGCCTATCAATTTTTTCACTCATACATAACTCAATATAGCAACCTAGAATGAACTGCCCATGACCTGATCCAAACATTTTGCTATTGTGATTCGGAAACATTATAAGAATGGTACTCAACACAATAATCTCTTTGTGTTCCCAATAGTTATATTTCCATTTATTGTTTTCCCTTTTTGGGGCTAATAGCTAAAAACAAGAGAGAGAATACGCCGTCTTTTACCTTCTTGTGCCGTATTTCTGATAGGTGAGCACAAAGATGAGGGTGAAGATCATGTGTGATGAAAAAATCAAGTCACCACAACCATAAATTACACCTCGAGGAACTGAAAATTTGACGATCAAATGAGCCCAAATATTTATTAAAAAGACATATTTATATCTTTAAAGCAATAAAGTGAATATTTCAACAAAACAATAATACGTACAATTAATTAAGAGGACTTCTAACACACCATCGGGTTTTGGCAACCTGGCAAGCTTTGAACCCTGCCAAAAAAAAAAAAAAAAACAGAGTTGTTTACTGAAATGATCTTAAAATCAAATTCCATCTCTTACATTAGTCCCCACAGAACAAATGCTCAATGCAGAAAAAAAAAATAATAAAGGAAACATAAAGTCGAGAGCAAATACACCCATAATTTCAAGCCTATACCTCTCGGCAATGATAATTTGGACCAGGAAGCTGAGTAGAATAGAATGTGATGATTCGGAGAATCTGAGAAGCCTGCAGCAAATAAATAAATGAAGAAGAGGAACAACTGTAAGTAAAATACTGAGGAAATGTGTAAGGTTTCATGGTTTACCCAGATTGACCAAATTAGTAAAGGTAGCTGAACAATCTCAGCATTGAGTTCAGTTGTATTGGACATATTATTGATGAAAATGGTACTTCAAATTGATAGAGACATGTGGTTAGAAAAGGCAGAAAGGAAACATCATCTGCCTTTTTGCAATTGATATCCTATTTAAGCGAAAATGAGCTCAATTAAGTCTTGAGACTGCTATTGCACCAGGTTGGATGAGCTTTATCAAATTGAATTAGCAGTTCCATAAATTAGTAGCCAGAGAACAAGGAGAGTTATTCATCTAAAATTTAATAGGAGAATCCCACATACATTGGCGTAATATGACAGAAGAACCTAAAAACTAGTCCTAGAACAAGACCTTATGTTGAGTGCATGTATCATCAGAACATATATATAAAACTAAGCATCAGTACTCACAACTAAAAATGCTAGCACCCTGCACCAAACAAGAACTGTGTAGATCTTTTTGCTCTTGAAAATGAAAGGATGGAAAGTCCACTGCAAATAGCAATTAACATGTTAGAACTGGACACATAAAAGTTGCTAATAGAACTGAAATAACCTTGTACTAAAAAAAAGTGAGAACTGTATAAAACTAGTGAGTGGAATTATCAATAGAGAAGCGGAAAAAGAAAAGGCCAGTATCAGAATAAATTTACCAATAAAAATGATAAAAAGATAAAGGTGAACAAGGTCTCGCTGATGTAACCTTTATCTTGCCCAAGCTCCTAAATTTACAAGAAAACCAAATATAAGAATGCATTTCACCAAATAATTGGCACATAATAGAGATAAGCAAAGAGCAAAAAAAAAAAAAAAAAAAACTCGTTCTTACTGGAAGAATATAGAACCCAAGATCCTGAAGTATTGGCCCTGGCCTGTGTAGGTAATGAACTCCTCGGGCAGCTAGACCATGAATGTACTGCAGAGATGAAAGACCAAGTAAATAGTCTAGTTATAAAATGACCATTAATTAAGCATACTTTAATTCTTGAAAATGAAACACTAAACAAGCTAGGAGAATGAAACATACACAGTAAAGCTTACTAAATCGACCATTACATCCGTTTAGGCAAAAAATTTCATTGCTAAAGCAATGTTTATCTGTATGAACCACGTTAAAGATTTATCTTCCGCTAAAAACATAAGCTTCATTTCTCCAAGTTACAAGTATAAGAAACCAAGATCATTACAGTTTACCAGATTCTACCATTTTTTTCATCAGAAAAAGCATCTTTATTTATTAAAAAAAGAAAAGTTAGCTTTTCCACAATCCATCCACCGCTTAAAATGCTAAAAAAAAAAAAAATTTTGCTTGGGGAAGAAATCAACGTTTTGAAATTACTCAAAATAAGTAGATATTGAAAATAGCAATGGGTTTAATTTGAACAAAATAAAACCTGAAAAATGAGACCAGCTAGAAGGTATTTCCAGTTATCTAGAAGAAGGTTGATCTCTGTAGTTGCCTCTGAACAAATTCTCTTCCATAACTACAAAAAGATTAAAAAAATAATAAATAAAACCCAACAATCAAATATAAAACCCCGATAATTTTGATTTCTCGTAAACTATGAATAAGGAGGAAAAAAAAACAACCTTTGAAGCTTCGCGACTAATGTAAAGCGTCATCTTCTTGTCGTGTAACATAAAAGTTCCATAGCACTTCAAAACCCCGTAGTTAAGATGAACATCATTAAATTTGAAAACCGCTCAATCTTCTGCAAAATCCCCCTTCTACCAAAACCTTAAACTCCACTAAAAAAAGGTGGGGGGGGAACAATGAAGTCAGCGAAATTTATTGAAGCTTCTGTTTCCTTCCTCCAATAAATCAACTTGAAATCCACCTCAACTGAAAACCGCTGCCCCTTAATCGATTCTTCAACCGATCATCAAAGACTCACAAGTCCACGATCAAGATCGAGAAACAAGGAAAGACAAAGCAAATGAATGAGGGGTAAAAAAAAAAAAGAAAGGGTTGAATTTAAGGCTTCTTCAGCTTCGATATAAATGAAGGAAACTATATTTTAAAAAAGAAAAGAAAATCCTCCTGAGAATCTGTTTTTGCAGGTTTATCTTCGTACATCTTCTTTATTGGGTTATGATTCGCTGATTTTTTTCCCCCTGCTTAAAACGCGAGTTCAACACGGAGAGACCATAGATAGTTGAGAATTATAAAGATATTTTTTATCATTATATTATTATTTTTAAAAAAATAATTATTTAAAAAAAATTCATGGCAATTACTATTATTATTGCGAAAGCGAAAGAGAGACAACGAGAAACTGTAATTTTTTTAATTAACATTAATTTAATTAAAGATGGTAAAAAAAATTAATAAAGATGATGACAAAAAGGGCAGATATTCCACCTTTTTTTTATATTAAAAAAAATTATAAAGGGCGGCAGTAAACTTTGTTACACTACGTTTACACTTTTACCTACACAAGTTAGGATTATTTATTTTCCAGGTCCATGCTCACCTCCGTTCTTGGCCGGCAATCCCGTGGAAATATATAATAATATATTAATGTTTGTTGGGGAGGGGGGTCAATTTTGAATTCTTTTAGAGTATATATTTACTAAAATACCCTTAACGGCGGTGGGTAAGATAATCACGAGCGTCTCGGCTTACGAGATTTAAGCAGGGGCTCGTGGGTCTTTGACTCTTATCTTCCTCCGTTTTCATCGTCCCTCTTAACATTTTCAAAATTTTGAAAGTTTCCAGAAGATCAATTTTCAAAAAGGTACATTAAAAACTTGACAACAAATAAATACAAAATTTAATTATTTAATTTATATTAATTTTTTAAAAATAATATTTAATAAATTTAAATTTTATTAAAAGATAACGTCTTCAACTTCTATCTTTATTCTCGAGCTTCACCTCCTCCATAAATAAATATATATATATATATGGGCGGGGGATTATTTGAAGTTTAAAGGGTGATTAAATTAGCATGGTAAGTATGGGGTAATGAAACTAATGATTAAAGAAGAAGGGGGCGGGAGTGTGGCGGGGGGGGGGGAGCGTGGGGAACAAAGCCACGTGGGAGATGCCATGTTTAGCGCACCATCTCAGGTTTGAAATATTTGATTGACGGTTCAATTTTTTTTCTTTTTTTTTTTTTAAAAATTGATATTTTATCTTTTTTGGTTTCATCCATGTGCCGATGTGCAAACTGCAAATACTCAGATTTCTTATTTTGCCAGTATGTCTGTCTGTCTGTCTGTCTGTCAATTTGTCCTTATTTCGTTAACCTTTGCAGCTTTTCTAATCATGTCAGAATAAATTATATAATACTCGTTACATATGTTAATGTTAAATTTAATTAAATTAGGTGGTAAATTATGAACAAGTAATGGGTTGTATATAGGTCAAACTGAAATTAAAAATAAATAATTATCGATATTTAAATTTAAAATTTTAATAAATAATTATTTATTAATTTAAATTAATAAAAAATTAATTATTATATTTAAATTTCAATAATGGATATTATTGCTCAATAAGCTAGTGACGTAATCCATGATAATAAGTATATATATATATATTAAAAAAAACCTTAAGAATTTGGTCAAAATGATACATCCGCCGTCTTTTTTATTTAAGCCTTTTTTGACTCATTGTATAATTTGCTTCTCAAATTCAATTGTTTTTTGGGTCACAACAAATGGGGGCGAAAATTAGTGCGAATTACATAATCCCCAAAATCATGTTAAAAATCTTTTAAAAGGAATCTTGACCCCCAAAAAAACAAAATCTCACTAGGCAATCATATACTAT
>JBBYHM010000027.1:12665942-12692822 GCA_038381775.1 Adansonia rubrostipa | reverse complement strand
AAAAAGCACATTATCAATATTTTAATTATGCGCGTAAAATTTAAAATTGAAATAGCTTTCAACGAAATATTTGTATTTATTTGTTGTATTGAATGAATAATTAAATTAAGCTTGGGAAACTTCTTGGAATTTTCAATTTTGGTCTGTCAGGAGATTTTTCGTATCTTCCCCTTGAAGAGAAAGGGAAAGCCAGAAAGGGAAAGCGATATTTAGTTTTGATCTCTAATTAACGAAGAATCTTATCGTGTATATTAAATTTGATAATATTTAATATGATAAAAATATATATATAAATAATTTAAATATAAAATAAATTATAATATTATATAAAAATAATTAAAATAAACAAATGTTATATATTTTATATAAAAAATTAAAAATGTGGCTAATTTCGAACAAGCAGAATTGCTATTTTAGGTTTAGATTTGTAAAAGGATTGAGCATTGTCAACCTGCCTTATATATATATATATATGTATAAGAAAAAAGGGCTTTTGAGGTTAAATAAATGAATTGGGCCAAACTTAAAGCACGGATTTCAACTGATTATCGAATCTGATTTGATTTCCTAATAAATCTAATTGAATTTTCTTGCTTTGAATGAGAAGATTCTAAGCCACTGACTTTCATCCGGAACTCGCTTTGTTTTGTTTGCATGCTAGTCATCAAAATTAGGACTTTTTTAGTTCAAATTCGAATTAAGCTAAACCTTTTTACGCCACTGAAACGATTGATGCTTCTGAATATTATACACATTTCTAACATTCCCTTTATGATACTACCAATGATACCCAAACCAGAAGTGAAATAAAGTGGGCTTCAAATAAGTGAATCCAAAACTCAGGCTCATAGCTATGTCAGATTGAGGCATATCCAAGCTAATGTTCCAGCAACAATGCCCTCAACAGCCAAATCTCTAGTTTCTTCTTCCAGACGCCTGTCGTAATCTTACAGAAGATCAGAGCAAACAAAGAAAAACCCTTTTACCTTCAAAACCCAAAACCTTACTTCTCTATCTCTGTTATAATACCATTCTATGTAAATATCCTTGCCCCTCATGGCGCTTCGAGGATCTAGATTTTGCTACAATGTGAGTTTAATTTTCTCCTAGTAACTTTATATGTTGTTAAAGTTTCAGTTGCTATTGATTCCTCGAATTTGAACAAGTGGGCAACTTTCATTTTTTTTAAATCTAGTTAATAGCCCAAGTCAAGTTCTGAAATTTAAATCCTGTACAGATGGTTCCAAACTCACTTTATGTATCAGTTTATTTGGGGAAAATGATTTCTTGAAATTGTGAAAGCTAGAAAATTTTGGCTTATAGATGTTTATAATTCAGTCTTTGACTCTTCATTTTCTTTAATTGTTCTAGGTAAATGTTAATCACTTGCCATGTGCAAGCATTAATAGTTTCAGGAGTCTTGATTGCTTTTCTCCACCATCTCCAAAGCCATGTAATGTGGTTTTAGCTAGGAATTCAAGACGAAACAAGACTGAGTCTTTCCCGGGTCAATGCCCCTCCAAGTTGCTAAGTGGAAAACTTAGTAAGTTTCTTGGCTTTTCAGTTATCTGTAATATGATCATGTGGTTGTGTAAGAAAGAAGGCATTGTCAAGTTTTTTTTTTTTTTTTTTCTCCCTACCATAATTGCTGTTCCTGATCTTAGTTGTTCTATGAAGACTTTCAAGACTGGTGGTTAATTCTTTGTCGTATTTTTCTGGAAAATTACATGGCTTGTTCATCAAGTGGCAATGTAATTTCAGTTGTTCAAGAACCATGTCTGATTTAAGCTTTGGATGCATAGTGTATTTGAAACTTTGTTTCCTCAATGAGCATGTTTGGCATTAAACTGCATAATTTCCCCTGAATTTTTGTCAATTTTTCCATATTAATTCATTGTTAAGTTTGTTGACCTTTTCCTTATAGTGGATTAGTGAGGTTATCCACGTTTTGAGTCCACGTTTAGCTTCCAAAAAGTGCTTCAAAATATATATTTCTTGGATGGATTTTACTTTTATTTGGGTTCATCGTTTTACCAATATAATTTCCTGTTTTTCCTTATAGGACTTGAGTTTCGCACATCTAATTCCTGATGAATTTAGTGCAGCACCCTTTAGACCAAATCTGCATATGGTACCATTGATGCCTTGTGAAGCAAAAGGTGATGACATTGAGGGGAACTTAAGTGCTGAAAGCATCATATCAGATGAACAAACCTTACAAAGGGACCTAAAAGTTGCCATTGAGGAAGAGAACTACGCCGAAGCAGCAAAAATCAGGGATGACCTTCGAGTCCTTCATGAAGATAGTGAGGCTTCGGTACTGACAGCAAATTCTCGGTTTTATGATGCTTTCAGGAGAGGGGATCTAGCCACCATGCAGAACCTTTGGGCAAAAGGAGATGATGTATGTTGTGTGCACCCAGCGGCAAATGGGATATCCGGATATGATTTTGTAATGGAAAGCTGGGAAATTGTGTGGATGAACTATGAATTTCCACTAGAGGTAGAACTTAAAAATGTTCGGGTTCATGTTAAAGGAGATGCCGGGTATGTTACATGCATGGAATTTGTGAAGACAAAAGGTAACAATTGGGGGGGACAATTTGTAACGAATGTGTTTGAGAAGATTAATGGTGAATGATTTATATGTGTTCACCATGCTTCTCCAGCCAACTTGTGAAAGCATCATTTTGCATTTTAGAACCGCAGTTATCTATCGGTAAGTTTAGCACTTGATGAATTTATTATGTATATTCATTTTGGCTTTCTTACTTAAAAACATTTTGGATAACCATATGTTGAACATATTCCTTTTTGTTGGAGTCTGGCCTTTGAAAGTCTTTTCTTATTATTGCATAACTGGTTTGTGAAATCAACCTTTCAATTTGATTCTTATTATTGCATTTCTTTGTTGGGGTTAAAGGATCACAACCTAGAACGTTACTTATGGAATGATTAAGTCTCCATAAAGGAAAAAAACAAAAAACGATGGGAAAAAGATTTGATTCTTGCCCTTTAATTTTCTATATTTGTTTTGTTCTGTTAGATTTTGTTGTATTGGATTATTGATAACTTTATAAGTAAGTTACAAGATTTTTAATGTTATGCCTAATAATGACAAGAGTTGAAAGTTTCAGACTCTGACCTAACCACCAAGCAAGGTGGATTCATTATCGGTTGCACAAAATTATTTTTATACTTAATTCAAAAGTCAACAAATTTCGTGGAATTCACAGAAAATGACGTATTTGATTGCGAACACAGAAAATTAGATGGCATCGGAGTTTGGATTCAGTTTTTTGGTTTAGTTGGAAGAATAACAAAAACAATGGTAAAATGTTTGATAATTTTATTTGTAACAACATTATTTCTTACACATCTGTGAGTTCGACAAATATGTAACACATATAAAAGATATCTGATTCATTGGCAGGGGTTTCTTGGTCTTGAGACGTGTCAAAAGGATTAATTACGTTGCCTGCCTCCCGTAGAATAACATTTTATGGAAAACTAGTGGTTTTAACTATTATCTTTAAAGACAAAAGGACAACGCACCAAGGACAACCAAAAGAGACTGTTTGGTGAAAATAAAGAGAAAGGTGCAGATTGCGAGATTTTGAATGTGTTCTTTTGTCTTTATTGTTCTCCAATCTTCTGTAAATAAAGTAGGGTTTTATTTCCCTTGAATTAAGATCCGTATTCGTGTACGAAGTTGGATTTTGACTTATGACAAACTCTCTAATCGCCTTCTGGTTCTAGCCCTCTAGAAAAATATAAATGAACCTAATTGATCAAAATTTCTAGCCGTCCCTCAGTAGTTGACTTATCTTCGGGATTTGATTCCATCTTGCCAAGTAGAATAGAAAGTGGAAAATGCTTACAAGGCCTCGCAACAGCCAAGTTGTTGTGATTACAAGTGGGAGTTGGCTTCTTTGTCTTCCACGTGATCAAAATCAGATGACATCCTGCGACTAACACAGAATCAATTATTTATATGAATCTCTTGAACGATTCATTTGAAGCAAATTCAACCATTCCGCCCGATCAGAAACCTTGCCAGGAGCTAAAGCAAATTATTTCAAAGAATCAAAGATGGAACAAACAGAAGAAGCCCAAGTACCACACGTAGTCTTCTTGCCCATTCCTGCACTTGGCCACATAAAACCCATGCTTTACCTAGCAGAGCTTCTCAACCATGCCAGTTTCCAGGTGACCTTCATAAACTCTAAAAAAATCCACGAACGTCTCCTTTCCAACGACATCCTGGCACGCTACCCCGAATTCCAGTTCTTGACGATCCCAGATCTGCGAAGTACTGATAATCCACGCTCTGATCGGAGGAGTCTTGGTGATATGTTATTGTGTGCAGGTGCTGTGATCAAGCCAGCTCTCCGTGAGCATATAACGTCACTTTGCAAGAAAAAGGGACGGTGGAAGCCTGCTACGTGCATAATAGAAGATGGGATCTTGTCCTCTTGTGTTCTAGATGTTGCAGAGGAATTCCAGCTTCCTGTTTTCGCTTTTCGAACATCCAGTGCTTGTTGCATCTGGTCTTACTTTAATCTACCCAAGCTTATTGAAGAAGGGGATGTTCCAGTTCTACAAGGTTAGTTGGATTTAAATCTTCATATTAAAATATATATAATCTAATTACATTTTACTAGTATAATATATGGTTGATGAATTAATACATACTGTGAAGCTCCAAACCAATATTAATGCTTCCATTTCATTTCGAACTCCCCTCAAACCTTTTTTTGCTGTTGCAGATAAAGATATGGACAAGCCAGTCACTTGCATTCCAGGCATGGAAAATGTTGTTCGTCGTCGAGATCTTCCGGGAATTTTCAGGGTTGAAAGAGCCGATGATCCGGGCTTGCAATTCTTTATTAACGATCAAACCTTAGTCATGCCACGAGCATTTGCTTTGATAATCAATACTTGCGATGGACTTGAAGCAGCCATGATATCTAAACTCGGTTCTGTTTTTACCAAAATGTATACTATCGGTCCTTTACATGCTCTCTCAAATACTCGGATTAAGGACCAAACAGGCTCATCATCAAGCAAAAGTATTCTATGGAAAGAAGATAGAGCTTGCATGACTTGGCTTGATTCTCAGTCGTCAAAATCAGTTGTTTTTATTAGCTTTGGGAGTCTAATAGGCTTGACACGGGACAAAGTGCTCGAATTCGGGCATGGCCTGGTGAATAGTGGTAAACCATTTTTATGGGTCCTTCGCCCGGACTCAGTTACGGGGAAGGCTGATCCAAGCTTGATCCTTGGTGAGCTGAAAGACATTATAGAATACAATAAAGGAATGATTGTGAGTTGGGCTCCTCAAGAAGAGGTCTTGGCTCACCCATCTATCGGTGTGTTCTTAACCCACAGCGGATGGAACTCAACCTTGGAAAGTATTTATGCAGGAGTACCGATGATTTGTTGGCCTGGAATTGGCGACCAACAAATCAACAGTAGGTTCGTCAGTGATGTCTGGAATATCGGTCTTGACATGAAAGATACATGTGATAGATCAACAATTGAGAAAATGGTGAGAGAGTTGATGGAGGATAAAAGAGAAGAGATCATGAAATCAATGGATAAAATTACAAGACAAGTTCAAGATAATGTTAAGGAAGGTGGGTCCTCTTATTGCAACCTTAAGAAATTGGTTGAAGACATACGATCATTGATGTAAGGTCATTGGACCAAAATAGATATATGATTCAATTAATGCTTTATCTTTCGATTTCCTGTTGTAGGCTCATGTAATTATAAAGCTTGCTAAGATCTTTTAGTATAGTACTTCGTAAGAATTAGAAAATGGGGCAAGCACATGTTCTAATCTTTCCCTTCCCTGCCCAAGGCCACATCAAGCCCATGCTCTGCCTAGCGGAGCTCCTCTGCCAAGCTGGTCTACACGTCACTTTCTTGAACACCCACCACAATCACCGCCGTTTAAACAAACTCCAAGACCTTTCCAATATTTCCAATCGTTTCCCAACCCTCCATTTCGAGTCTATATCCGATGGACTCCACGAAGGTCATCCGCGTGACCTTTTACACTTCTTGGACTTGTTAAACTCAATCAAGAGTATAGCCAAGCAAATTTTCCAGGACTTGCTCATTTCCTTAGCCCACAAATCCGATATTCCACCTGTTAGTTGCATAATAGCAGATGGGATTATGTCTTTCGCCATTGATGTTGCAGAACAGATGCAGATTAGAAAAGTGATTATTTTTCGAACTATAAGTAGTTGTTGCTTGTGGTCTTATCTTTGTGTTCCCAAAATCATTAAACAAGGAGATTACCAGGTATGTATGTATGTATGTATGTATATATATATATATATATATATATATTAAGTACTGCTCAACTTCAAATCCACTGGTTTGAATATGCTCTAAAATTATTACTGATAATGGCTTGGATCAGGAAGTTGGCAGTGTTCCAGGTATGCAACATGATCGTCCTTACTCTTTCGGGTTAAAACAATTGGAAGATCCTAACTTCCGTTTGTTTGTAAGCGAGACTCAAGCCATGACCCGAGCTTCTGCCATTATTTTGAACACATTTGACACCCTAGAAGCTCCTGTTCTCTCTCAAATGACCCCTCTTCTTCCCAGAGTCTACACCATTGGACCACTCCATGCCCTATGGAAAGCCCGTCTTGGTCATTTATCATTACTTTCTTCATCCAACGGTAACCTGAGGGAAGCAGACCGCAATTGCATGACGTGGCTTGACTCACAGTCGTCAAGATCTGTGGTTTATATCAGCTTCGGGAGCTATGTGGTTTTAACAAGTGAAGAATTATTGGAGTTCTGGCACGGCCTGGTGAACAGCGACAGGCCGTTCTTGTGGGTCCTGAGACAGGACATAATAGCACGAGAGAAAACCCACAACAAAATGATTGCAAGGGAGCTTGATTTGGCGATAAACGAAAGTGGGTGCATTGTAGATTGGGCACCACAAGAGGAGGTCTTGGCTCATCCATCAGTGGGTGGATTCTTAACCCACAGTGGTTGGAACTCGACCTTGGAAAGTATGGTGGCTGCGGTGCCTATGATTTGTTGGCCCAAACTACCTGATCAAATAGTCAACGCTAGATGGGTGAGTGAGGTGTGGAAGATTGGCCTTGACATGAAAGAAATTTGTGATAGATTGACAGTGGAGAAGATGGTGAGGGCATTGATGGATGATCCAAAGGAGGAGATTATGAGATCAGTGGATAGGATCTCCAAGCTTGCTCGTCAGAGTGTGACCCAAGGCGGGTCTTCTTTTAAGAACTTAGAGATCCTAATTCAAGAACTTAAAACGTGATAAATTGTTGACAACTTTTTTTTTTTTACTATTAATTATATATTTTTATTTTCAAGGAAACTTTACCATGCGAACTGGGGCCTCTTACAATACACACCATCTTGTATACATGGTCCACTAACTGTACAAAAGCAAAAAAAAAAAAATCAAAAATGGGGAAACTAGAACCTCAAAGCACCCCATTCAGTATTCTTGCCATTCCCTGCACAGGGCCATGTCAAATCCGTGCTGAAGCTAGCAGAGCTCCTCAGCTATTCTAGTTTCCAAATCACCTTCATAAACACCGAATAGGCAGTGATCGTTTCTTTTCATCGATCAACATCCAGGCCTTCTACCGCCGATTTCCTAAATTCCAGTTCTTTTACATCCCTGATGGTCTACCGCCTGATCATCCACGCTCCAGCAAACATTTACGTGAATTGTTTTTATCTATTACGGCCTCGACGAAGCCTGAAGTTCTTGAGCTGTTGGTTTCACGCGAGTGGCTGAAGCACCAGCAACCTCCGACGTGCATAATAGTAGATGGGATCATGTCAATTTCTGCTATTGATGCTGCCGAGGAACTTGGGATCCCTGTTTTAGCTTTTCGCACATTTAGTGCTTACTGCACCTGGACTTACTTCCATCTGTTGAAGCTCATTGAAGAAGAGGAAGTTCCATTACAAGGTTAGCTTGTGATCATATGAAATATACATCCCTCTATGTTGCACTATTAATTTTGAGAGCATTTTACTCTTGTGTGTATGCATATCTCTACTCTGTAGTAGTTGGTAGTTATTTGTTTTCTCTCAAAATCTTACTTTTGGGGTTAATTTTCTATAAAGATTAGTGGAAATAATTAATTTTAGCAGAGCAGATAAAGAACAAACAGCTGGTACTAATTAGACGGCCAGTAACTTCCAAAATAGTCATCACCAAAAGCTTAATTATTTCCTTGTTACAATAATTGATTTTCCAGGACCACTGCCAATTGGCTCGAGTAGTTTTGCCCAAAGTCAGATTACTGGTTTGATGAAGTTTGGTCCATATAGATCGAATAAAGTTTTCTTAAATTTGTAGGCTAAGCTTTGAACAGCAATTTTTTTTTTAATTTGGACTCATCCGATCTCTCTTGAATAACTATTTAATAATAAAAAATAAAATTTTCATATATTTAACTATAAAAATATATAAATATTGATATAAAAATAATTTTTTAATGATTTAATAAATAGCAAAACAAACTTAAGTTAATCAGTAATAAACAGATCTAGATCTAAGTTCTTACTCTGATTAGTCCCTTTGTCAACCAGGCAACCAGTTTGTTGGGGCATTTTTTTTTATCTTGCCGAAGCTGACCAGTTAATCTATACCAGATTCGACCAGCACAATCTAACAATCACAAGAACTTCTTTAATACAGATATGCCTCATCATAGATCCAACCGATTCAAGCACATTCAAATCCTTTAATTATTTTAAATTCGTAATATCATCATGTTTGTGTTTGAATATATGCAATTTGCATGGAATTGTTTGATCAGATTTTAATTTGAGAAATAAAGATCATAAAACATTTTGAAGTTTAGATATTATCCGAGCTCAATGTGCTTAAAGATAAAGACATGGACAGGCTAGTCGCCTGCATTCCAGGCTTGGAGAATGTTTTCCGACTTCGAGATCTTCCAGTCTTTGCAGGCTTGAGAGAGACAACCAAATCTTGAAGTTCTTTATCAGCCAAACTTTGACCATGGCACGAGCATCTGCTCTAATACTCAACACCTTCGATGAACTTGAGAGGCCCATACTATCTAAACTTAGTTCTTTTTTCTCCAAAGTTTACAATATCAGTCCATTGCACGGTCTCTCAAATGTCCGTATCAAGGACGACCCATCACCTTTAGCTTCAACAAAAAGTATTCAATGGCAAGAAGACAGAGGTTGCATCAATTGGCTCGACTCTCACCCATTAAAATCAGTTGTGTTAGTTAGCTTTGGGAGTACAGTGAACATCACGCATGACCAAACGCTTTGAGTTTTCACTTGGCTTGGTTAACAGTGGCCAACCATTTTTGTGGGTCATAAGGCCCGACTCAATTATCGGAGAGGAAGATCCAGGTAAAATGTTAATGGACATTCAAGACAAGACGAATGGCAAGGGATTGATAGTGGATTGGTCACCTCAAGAGGAGGTTTTAGCCCACCCAGCAGTGGGCGCAATCTTTGACTCATAGGGGCTGGAACTCAACATTGGAGAGTATTTGTTCCCATGATTTGTTGGCCTGCGGTAGCTGACCACCAATTCAACTCCAGATGCGTGAGTGATGTGTAGAGAGTCGGTTTTGACATAAAAGGTCGTTGCGAAAGATCCATAATTGAGAAAACGGTGAGAGATTTGATGGGAGGCAAGAGAGAAGAAATAGTGAGTGTCAAAGAAGGTGGCTCTTCTTATTGCAACCTGGATAAAGTGATTGAAGATATGTCTATGAATCCGAAAAAAAAAAAACTTTGATAAATAATTGCTCTTATTGATTGAAGAAATTAAAGCAAAACTTCATTTTATTTTTGCATAAATATTCTTACATTCAATTGACAAACAGGACACAATCACTCTTAGTTATTTTTCTTACAAACATTTTTCACACTCAAAAAGCGTAACCAAATCAAGTTTAACCAAGCATTAGGAAATGACAATGGAAACAGCTTAAAAATCTAGCCACTGATCTCGATGGACTTGACCTCTGGCTTCTTCTCTTCCACCTTGGGTATGGTGACAGTAAGGACTCCATTCTCCATTGTTGCCTTGACTTCATCTACCTTTGCATTTTCTGGTAATACGAACCTTCTAAGGAACTTTCCACGTACCCTTTCTATACGGTGCCACTTCTCATTCTTGTCCTCTTTCTCCACATTTCGTTCTCCGCTTAACTGAAGAACTCTTCCTTCCTCGATTTCCACTTTCACTTCTTCTTTCTTGAGTCCAGGAAGATCAGCCTTGATTACATGAGCGTCTGGGGTCTCTTTCCAATCAACTTGGGCATTGGCAAATGTTGATACCTCATTGTTGGAACTAAAAGGTGCCCATATATCTGAAAAGAATGGATCGAAGACACTCCTGTTGCCAAAAATAGATGGAATTAAGGACATTTTTATTTCTCCTGAAGTAGTGCTTTTCTTACTGTGTTTGAGGGGACAAACTCTTTCAAGGCAATTTCTTTACAGATCGACAAAGTCTAGTGCGGATGTAATATTATATAGAGAGTTTGGCTTGTGAATCTTGAAGTTTCGAGGCTGTTCTCTTTTATCTGTCTTTAAACTTTAATGATTGATTGTTATCGGTTGTTGATTGATGCTTCATGTTTCCTCTCAAATCTTCCACCAACTTTCATCGACAATCTTCCTCCTCGCGTGGCAGCATGGGAACGGCTTTTAAGTATTAATTTTACAGAAGCGAAGGTTCTGGCTCAGGGGCCAGGGCCTGGCAAAGATTTATTTTGTGCCCATGGGCTTTGTTAACCCCAAGACCCGCTTTTCCATTGGCTCAGTCGGCCCCGAAATTATGCTGATATGCCATGGCAGGGCATCAGTTCCATCTGAATTCGCTCACCCTAACAAGATGATAATCGTCTCCTCCTTTCGCTTGGGATAATGAAAACGTGCAAGCCATTTATTCTTGAAGCGGTTAGAACAATTAGATTATTAACCAAGATGAGGCCGTTGTGATGAGCTTTATTTCCGACTCCTGAGAATGAGATACTGATCATTACGTACGTAATTATTGCTATGTTAAAGAGCTTGGCTATAATGTATTCTCCCAAAGTCCAATCTGGATCTCCAAGAAATGGGTTGATTCCACTCTCATTCATTAACTCTGTTTTGCCAGATTGTCTCTCCTTTGTTGCTACTGATCTTCGTCATCACCATCCATCCCTCGTATCCCAATGCCCTTGCTTTGTCAAGACCTAATGTTTTTTGATTTGCAACTTTTGCGTCGATAAAGTGATTTAGCAAACTGCACCATGGGCGAAAGCGGACAATGTCGCCCGTCAATAACGAAGCCCGAAGCCTCATAGCTAGCAAGCTACGAACTTCTGCTGCTCAAAATCTTCGTCAGCTTCTTAACAAGAAGACGATCGAGTGCCTTATATCCGCTGGCCGTACCTTAAACTCTGATTCCATTAATTGCATGGTTGAAGATTTGGACGAAGCTGCTAATGTCACTAAAAGTTGCCCACAAATCATCCAAGGACCCCAGTTGTCGGTATTGGCTGATGCAAATAGTGATGTAATTAAAGTTCTGGTGAAATTTCTGTCGTCGCCACTAATTTCTTTACTGAGATTGATTTTGCTAAAAAGCCTTTAATTTGCCGTGAATCTCGTGCACACCGCACACCTAATAATAGACAAAGTAAAGGGTTTGCACACAATTTCTGATTGGAATCCCTTAATATTTTAGCACCCTTTTTTCTTATCAAAAGTACAAAAAAAGATTATATACTAGTAAATTATCAAATTTTTTGCATTTTTTCGTTCAATAAAAAATGAAAAACATATATGTGCCAGATTTTACGTTATTCTAATTTGAGACAAATGTCAGAATGTGTATGTCTTACACAATTATACTTAGATTTCTTTAAGTTTTACCATTCATTTGAAAGATCATATTTATATACATGCTTAAATATATATAGGATATAGACATCAAATACGGGTATTTAAAAAAAAAGATAAGAATAATAAATGTAGAAATGAGGTTCGTGTAAATGTGAAAATACTCAGAAAGAACAGGAAGAAGCCTTGCTTTGGTTTTATTTATCAATATTCATTGATACTATAACACGTAAATTTTTAATTCTTTCCCGAAAAACTAATTTAAACAACTCTGCAATGGATTTAAGTTTCGATTCTAACCTTTGGAGTATGTATCAGAGTATGGTACATCTTTGAAGCCCAAGAGCTGAAAATAGTCTTCTACCAGTAGACCACAAGTTGTAAAACCGGCCTATTGGAGGTTCAACAGCAGCAGCTGCATGAAAATCCTGAGGCTCACCACCTTCTGATGACGATGTCTCGTTCTGGTTTTCACCAGTGATCTCATCTCCAGCACCTCTCTCTTCAACTTGAACTTCCGCGATTTCTCCTGGCTTCTTGTCAAATAGTCCTTTAAACTGTTTCCGAGCCTTCCTCTCTACCTCCTGCTCATAAATTGGTAGAGATACATAATGGATTCCAATATTTTCACTATTGCGTTGAATGGCAAACAATATATATGGCTGATTAACAGACCTGCTCTTGCTTCTTCAGTTTCGCTAGAGCAGCTGTTGCGTCTGGTTCTGAGGACTTATCAATTTTAATCATCTGATATTATCCAGAAACAGAATTACGGACTGTTCAAGAATCCAGTTTAAGACCACTCTACTTAACGAATTACATTATAATTACCATTTGGAAATCACTTCTTGCTTCCTCAAAATCTCCAGCTGCCATGTAAGCCATTCCCCGACGGTATAGAGCCTTCACATGTACAGGGGTTGCGTCTAAAACCTACATGGTTCCACAAAAAGATATAAAGATCCGGATTTGATGGACAATTAACTATTTAGATAGGTAAACAAGTCAAACATAAGGCAGCTCAGGGCGAAGTAAAATTTTCAAATGTACTGTTTTGGATGTTTCTGTCTTTAGTTCTCCCGAGGTTGAAGTTTAAACCTCAAAACTTGATGTACTCAAGTCATCCTTGTGAAAATTCAGAAACCAATCAACGAGTAATTTTCGGAACAATCTGATTATTTTGAATATCCTTTAAATCTTGTAGAAAAAAGAATTTAGCTTTGGTTATGTATGATCATAATGATGTATTTCTTCCACGGACACTAAAAAACTCAGAAAAAATTAAAAAATTCTTCCCGATTAAGAAAGATATAGATAGAGCTTCAATATGAAGTCATGACAAACCTTATTACATGCCTCGATGGACTTTCTGCATTCACCCATTTTGAGGAAGCATGCGGCCACATTCAGATGTAACAAATTCTTCAAGCAATAAAACAGGAAAAGGAAATAAACAAACTCCAGAAACATGCTAATCTAAAATCATGTAACAACCAATAAATCACAGAAAAGAATAGATTCTTTCAGTTAGCAAGAGGCAGGATGACACTTACTCTTGTGTCTAAAAACACTTTTCCTTCCTCATCAGTTTGTGGATTAACATGATTGAATTCCCGAAGCACCTACGTACACAGCAACACAAGGTATTGAATTAAAGATACACTTAATAGAAACTTTGCCACTGGTTTGACAAGGAATTTTGTTAATTAAGCTTATAAAAGTCTACTTTCGATCCACTAGCAATTCATTTTGGATAGGGTGTTTAACATGGTATCCAAATATGGGTTATTTATTACTTCACGTGTAATTTCCTTTTTATCGTTTATTACCATCTTTGTTTACCACATGATAGGCCAATTTGTTTTGATTGTTAGTATTGGGCTTTGGCTATTTGGTTCGATGCTTAATACATCAACAAAAAGATAGAACAGATAGTCCATGATCATAAAGGTGATCTAAGATCTAGAAAACACAGTAACTACACTACCTTTTCGTATTTTGCCCTGGCAAGTTCAAATTTTCCTTCTTTGAACAGTCTGTTACCCTGTAGACAAATGATAGCCTAATGGTTAAAAACTCATATTAAGTCTCATATACAGCACGATAAATAGAAGGGTAAAACAATTAATTTGCATCACTGCAACAGATTGCAAGCATACATATGGAGATGGGGATGCAAAGTCTATCACCAGACAATAAATGGAAAAATCGCTCACTGAGGAAGAATGCAACATATAATAAGCCACATACCGTGACTCTGATTTTTTCTGCTTCATCCATTATGCTCTGAAAGTTCAAACCAGTCCAATCCTGTCATAAAGATTTAAATTAGGCACTAGGTCAGATTAAAAAAAAAACATAATACTTTATTTTCTTAACATTATCTTGGTGCATACTAACAATTTAATGACCATATCACAGAAAAGTTCCTAAAAGATGACTTTGTTACCTTTGGCATCTCAAAACCAAGAAGCTCAATTTCCCATCCAACATGAGCACCTTCGGGGACACTAGGTGGCCTAATCAAATAGGAAGAGAGGCACTCAGGTCATGCACAAATAAGAACATAAAATAAAATATTTAAAAAAAAAATTGACCTCGAAAATTTGTCATATGCATAGTCAGGAGGGCATGTGACAAGAGCAATTTCTCCGGGGAGCATCAAGCGAACACACATTTCAAATCCCTCAGGCACCTGTATGGCAAAATAAAAGCTTACTAGATTAAGGCATAATCGGCCTTAGAATGATAATTTTTATAAAAGAACAATTTGGAGGTGAATTGGCATTTGATTTGAACAACTACAAATGAAATCTGAAGAAATACATATATAAACACATCTTTCAACAAACCTTTTCAACTTTACTAGGGTGAACTCACCATTCCTTCTCCAGAACTGAACTCCAAAGGTTCTCCCTGATTATCAACTCTTGTATCATAGAAGACTGTCTTTTCTTCATTAAGAAGCCAGCCCTTGTAATGGACGCGTAAAAGACTGTCATGAAGTGGGCAATCCATGGGAAACTCCCCTAGTTATTCCAAACAACAAAGAAAACCATCATCCATGCAGCCACACAAACAGTATCTTTGACAAACAGATAAAATTAAGGGAAGCTGAAATAGAAGCAGCAAGTAGCACATAAATGGAACTTATGGAAATCAAAATTTTGAAGCATCATCCTAGGAATCCTCCCACCAAAAAATGAGTACAAAAACTGTTAAATGTATATCCCAAAATAAAACTTTCACATGAATGAATAAGTAAAATGACAATGTAACATGGAGCAAGAAGAAACAATAAGTTGGCAACAAATTTTTCATTGTATGATTCTTAAATGGCATAAGGAAGAGAAAACCGAAGAAAATCAAACAAAAATCTCTCCCTGGCAATGTTTAATCAAATAACAAAGAGCACCTTTTCCATCCTTTAGCCGTCGTTTAATTAGGCGCCCATCTCCCAGCATGTCCCTCACCTATAAGTCCAACACTTGAGAGTTCACTTACATCCGCCAATTTGATTACCCAATGATAAAACATTCATGCGCAACATCAATATGAGAGCAACGACTTACCTGGATGAAATGGACAAGCTCCACTTCAAAATGAACTTCTTCGTAGCCTTCTACCACAGGCAAGAGGGGCGACAGGGTTAAGTACTGCTTTGTAACATAAATTACTGCCTTCTCCTTCCGTGCCATTGTTCCTATTCCCATCTCAAGACCTTTAGGTACCTAAGTTTAGGAGATCAAGTACAAAATAAAAAGAAGCTTAAGCATGACAAAATGAAGCAGGGGAGATCAAGCACATAATTGGATAAAGAAAACCAGGACGACTTATTAAAAACAAAGCCCTATAAAAAAATACAAATCACCTACCTCACTCTTCCCAAAAGTAAAGAAATACGGTTCTCCTTCCGTGTGTGACAGAATTAACCTCCCATCACCCGTCTTTGCAGAAATCCTGAAAGAGACACATTGTACGTCTCACAAATTATCAAAAATGTCCTTGAAATTTAGTGCAATCACTGCAATGCGCACAAAAGAATATGCCAAAAGGCTTGAGAACATTTACCAAGCTCTCACTTCATATGGTTCCCTTGGTGATTCCCAACCCTCACCTTCTTCTACCACCTACCAATATTAAGTTACATGATATCTTTCAGATTAAAACAAAATCGGTGCAAATATATAAGAAAGAATAATGTCCTTGCAGCTACAGAGTGCAACAAACCAAAAATAATAAAGATGGAAGCATGTCAAGAAATGCATGAATTTCCCAATACTCCTCACAGACTTCCAAGGTCCAACTACTACCATACTCCTAACTAAATCTAAGCAGGAGTGCGGCACTGTACCTTCTTCAAAACTCCCAAATCATCACAAACGACCTGAAAATGGACATAAAAAGATCATGACATTAGAACTAAAAAGAAGATACACGCAAATCAATCAATAACAGCAAGATAATATCATAAGCACCTCAATATGAATACTATTGACACTACTAACCAAGCTTGTATTCAGAGCCAAATACACATTGTTTAAGGGAATCAAATTTTCTATATGCCAAAATGTTATAACAAAAAGTCAACAATCATATTTGCAGCATTCTTGCCTTGGCTTTGGAGAAATCTACCAACTCAATCTCGAAATGGATTTCATCTTCTTTTGGGAAGCTACTTGGAACAGGAACAGGGCAATCCTTCTCCCCATAGTGCATTTCAGGTTTCATTTTGAACTGAGAGAGAGAGAGAGAGAGAAAGAGAGAGACAGAGACAGAGACAGAGACAGAGACAGAGATTCAGCAGATATTTTAAGAAATAAAAAGAAATTCCAAATCAATAATACCTTTATCTTTACTTTTGTTCAAGTATTTTGGACCAACAAACACAAATAAAAAGAAATTCCAAATCAATACCATTGCTACTTCACCCTTCAACATCGTTGGAATTCCCTCCAACAATCCCAATATCATTTTGCTCTTGCCCAATACATTTCTTATCGGAACACCTTTCCCTGTAACATGAACGAATGTCAGTTCAATACAAAAAAAACATATACCACTAGACAATTCAACCATGCACATTGTTTAACTTCAGTCCTACTTTTCAAACTTTAACATTCCAACATTCACTAGAAGGCCAAGCCTGAATAATTGTCAGTCAACTTAACATAGCAATCAAAAATGTAAATCTACTCAAATGCTTACGGTATATTCACCTCCATATTCTGATCTTGTAGACTCAACGACAACTCCATCCAACGTCCTAACTGTGCAATGATATATAACCTACAAAGCATCCAAAATTAATACCACCACTTCACAATTCACCCCTTTGCATTGCTTTTCAAACACCACAATTTTCTTCTTCAAAGAAAATAAATCCCGCAATTTCTATCCGATTAGAAACAGTTAAAAATGGAAATAAGAAAGGAATAATAACCTGATCACCGTCTGAAGGATTTGATTCACCTCCTCCAGGTCTCATCAGAGCTTTCATTAAGCTACCAGGAACAATTTTCTTTCTCCTATCAAGTCCAAAACCCAATATCAACAGCATAATTTTTTTCTCAAAACTTTAAAATTTTAGGGAAAGAAAAAAAAAGTTACCTCTTATCGTCATCAGATTCTGATTTCTTCTTCGTCGGTAAATAGCTCTGCTGGGCCTCTTCCTCTACCGCCATTGTTAACTGAAGAATTGACCAAGATTTGACTATAATGGCACTTTGTTTAACTTAAGAATTAAGCTTAATTTTAACTAAATAGTTAGGTTTGACAGTTTGAAAAAGCTCCGTTTGCTCTTCTTATTAATCAAAACTAAACGAAAATGGAAAGCTTGCGATTTTGAATTGAAATACAGACCTTTTAAAAAAAAAATTAAAATTAACAATAATAACCTGAAACTTTGATTGTTGAAGAGCGATTGACTAATTGTCGTTGATGCTTCCAAGCGTCCGGGCGAACCGCACAACAAAATCCGGCAGCTAATGTTTGATGATTTGATCTTTGATAACATTTAAAATAAAAAGATCGTGACAAATCGTGGTCGTTGATCTTGTTGAAATTTCAAAGCGTTCTGATCATGATGCGTTCGTAGTTGATACACCTCATCTGGCGAACGTATTTGGCGGCATATCATTGGTCAGCACGCCAATGGGCTATTGGCCTGAATGTAGGGCGGCTACGTTCACTTACAGTTCACCTAATTCACGCCTAAACCGGTTCGACCAGTTGTCTGCACTATTACTATACGAATGAAATCGGTTCATGGATTCATTTTGGGCCAATAGGGTTGAAAATGGGCTTCTGTTTTAACTTCAACTTAGGCCGCACGTTTCCAATGGGCCTCTATCTTCTTAATGTCCAAAAATACAAAAGAAAAATAAAAATATTAAAGTGATATAGATTCAATTCAATTTTTATTTTTAAAAAGAATCAATTAATAAATATTATTTTGGATTTGAAAATTTCAAAATTTTTAATTAAATCCAGTTGAAATGAATTTCATTTGTTTTTGTTCTTCCATTTTTTAAAAGTTAAAAAAATTATTTGTAATTTATTCATATAAATTTAGATATAAAATAATGCCTTTTATAAAAAAAATTTAATAGTAAATGTAAATAAAAATTATAATTCAATTGAAAATATTTTTTATTTACTTTATGAATTAAAAACCGATCTGAATCAAATTAAAACCATTAATATTCGAACCAGTAATGAAAGATCAAACCGGAACATAAACTTATGGCTTGAATCTTTTTTTTTTTTAGTTTGTTTTTATTCCCACTTAGAACTGAAGGTTTCCCATTTGAAGGACGTCAGGGCCCATTTTAATTGCTTAGTTAACCAAACAAGAAAAACATAAGCAGCAGGCAGTAGCATTAAATTAAAAATAATTATTTCATATACTAATAATAAATTAAAAAATTTTATAAATAAATTTAATAACATACCATATGTTTTATTTATTTATAATTTATTTTTAAATATATTTCATAAAATTCGTGTCACTTAATGGTTTTTATTTCTTTGTGTATCGTTGTGATATTTCTTCATCAAAATTTACGTAACATATACGTAACTGTAAAAGCCTTTATCCAACCTGACTCAACCCATGTTCTGTGCTAGGAAGCAAGGCCGTACGCTAATATAAAGCATTATTATCGTCATTGTTGAAAGGTTCAAACAGCCTTATCTGTCAGCAATAACTTATCCATCAAACATCACCATACTCCATTATTATTTTCCATTCAGGTATTTTTGTTTTTGTTTTGTCCCTGTCATGTTTTTAAATGTTATATTTGAGGAGCTCCCAAATAACAGGTTAGGTTGGTTTGTTGGGTGAGCGACCGTTGAATTACTAAGAAATGGAGCTCGATAGCCTCTAGCAAACACATGATTACCAGGGAAATGTTTTGAAATATTTTTGAAGATATTATACCAAATTCCTTAGCCATTTACGTACCTTAAATCCAATTGGACGAAAATTAGGGGGACACTTGTCCCACGAAGTTACAATCAAGTTTAAGTCCAAGAGCTAACTGCTAAACCCCAATTCAAGCACCTTTAAATAAAATTTGACATTGTGAAAGCGATGTTTTTACTCACTCCTTGACCCTTGGGTCATAACCACACTTTTTTCCTTTTTTTTTTTCAGTCTCCAGTAGTCTAATGCAAGTGGTCTGTCGATTTTTTATTTTTTTTTGTCTTAATCGATTAAGTTCTTGGACTTGTCAGGAGGAGGCTCGTAAAGTTATGCAATGAAAGAAAACTATCAAAAGGCATCGGTGCTTCTGATCTTGACTAATATAAACCAGATCTCTTGATACTGTGAATTCTTAAGTATGCCTGTTTGGATCCAGTTTGGATCCAGCTGTATGAAAGCTTGTGTGAGTCTAACATGCTGAAAGTTTGTTATGTAATAATTGTGTGGTTAAAAATAAAGAAAAAACTGTTGAAGCAAGCAAGCAAGCATGCTACTGGTAAAATGATTAAACGGAAGGATGAAATGTTTTATTATTATCTCCACTAAATAGTACTAGAAATTATGTCCTTTGGAGTACCACACAATAAATATATATATATATATAGACTTACTTTCTAGGTTCTTTTTTGGGGCACTGTAGTGAAAGATCTTCTACAGTGCCAAAACCAGCTGACCAGTTACTGGGTTGGTTTCGGTTCCATCAACCGATTCAACCCTCAGTCGCAGGGCGATCCCTTTGCTTATGGAAAACGCTTCATGGTATTCATTAATTTTTAGAGGAGAGGTATGGGAGGAGGTGTAACAGCTGAGTTAATTTTAGACACTGTTTTAATGGATGGATAGCTTTTGCTAGGAACGGACAAGACAAGGTGGATATTAAGGCAAGAAAAATAGTACCCAGATTTGATAAATAGCGATAGATATGTACAAAAATTTTTCCCATAAAATTTATTGGTAAAAAATATCGATAAAGGATCGTCTTTGCTTTCTGCTAGGAAGAAAATATCAGCAGCAAAACAAGAATGAAGATATTCTGTTGGGGTTTTCCCAATCAAAATCTGGTACGATTCTCATGTCGATAAGTGAATGCCAAAATTATGAAAGAAGGAAGATTGAGACACGAAAATATTCTAACGAACATAAAAATTTAAAGCGCGTAGTAGACATTTTGGACGTGACCCAGCAGATCCACAGCAGCTGGCGCACTGCTGGCTTTGGTTGGGGCCTTGGAGGTGCAACGGCCACGCTTTGGTTTTTTTACAGTTTAGATCGTGAAAGTAGAGACGGGTTTCAAGAGAGATTTGAGCGGCGAGAGGTATAAAAAAAAAAAAATTTAACTGTCAATAAAGATAATGGATATGGAAATATCACAAAAGATAAATGATAGTAATCTTATTGTTTGACACGTGTAAAATAACCTCCTGCTTTGGTACTTACCCATACCGCCAATTTCAGGCAGGCTTCCCTCCCAAGGTAAACTTGTCTTTTTCAATTCTTTTTCACATTTTTGTTTAAATTTTAAATTGAATATACAATTTATAGAATTAACCCGTTGGGTATTTTTTAAGTTATAAAAAATTCCGACTTGCTTAGAAGAGAGGTGAAAAACCGGCTGCTTCCCTGCCAGGCCTTGGGGAAAGCAAAGTTTCCTTGTAAATAGGGGGCAAAATTCCAGCTTCCACAGACATTAGTACATTATCAGACTCATTAATTAAACATGCAATTCACTAAGTTAGGCCATCCTAAACCATAATAGTAAATTGACGACTAATCCGATCGCTTTTATTATTATTGCATATTATTACTTCCATGGTAATTGAAAGGGGAAATTTCTACGAGAAAAAAACAAAAATAGTAATAAAATGAAGTTAATGGAGAAACAATATCATCCATGCGCTTGACTAAAGGTTCATGTTCTGCATAATATGGAGGGATTAACCCCTTTCATTTTCATTAATATTTCACTTCCAACAAAATTCATAACTTATTGACCCAAATCCCAGATTTACAAAAGAGCATGTAAACCCTTTCTATTTTTCACCTTAAACTTGACTGTTTTTTACCTTTTTTCCCCAGCCATAACCAAATGAACAAAAGCTGCCGCTGCTACTGCCACCCATCAGTTTCCTCCTCAAACTAGAAATTCTTTATTTTCACCCAAGCTAACCCAAATAACCATTTCCTCTTTCTTAATAACCAAATTTTCATTCTTAAAAACCTATACTTCTATACTACTATTTCCTTAACAGCAAAAACCTAACAACAAACTTCCCATTTTCTTTCTTCTAAAACTTAAAATTCCTTCCCATTTCCTAAAACTCCCAAAAAAAAGATAAATAAAAAGAACTAACAGAACTAGTCAACCAACATCAGATGAAAAGTTGAGTCAATATGTCCATTCTTGAGGTAAGCCGACGTCATGGCTCATTCCTTGCTGTGGCCTAAAATTGCGCTGCTTCTGATTTGTAAACACATTCCTACCACTTCGAAGCTTCAAAGCAGCGTCTACAAATACAAATCAGAGTCAAAAACCATATAACTTAAAAAGTAATTTAGAAAGTAGAAAATCAAATTGAACTGCCATAATTATTTTTTACCAGTATCAGCAGCGAAACTTGGGTTAATCCGAGGATGATGAAGCTGGGGTTGAGCACCAATCTCATCAAGATTCAAGTTCAAGGCCTGAACCACTCTAGCTGGAAGTAGAACAGTAGAACAAGCTGCCAACATAACAAAGATAATAAAAAACAAAGTCAGATCTTGAAATCCCAAAGAAAGATGTGCATTTTACAATCGTTAAGAAAATAGGTATGGACCTGGCTTCTTGCGGGGTTCAGAAGGGGCACCAATACGTCGAGGCAAGAAAACACCAGTTCCAGCACATTCCCTTTTACCAGTTGGATTGCCCAAGAACACAGCCCGCATACCCGACCCGCTTTGCGGCTGAGATTGCTGCTGCTGCAGAGGGGGCCATGCAGATGGAGACAAACCCAAAGGCCTATTACAACTATTATTCCTCCCTCTGTTTTGGACCACTTGGTGATGGTGGTGCAGATGCTGCTGTTGCTTCAGTCCTTCCCAAACCGATACCTTTTGTTGTTTCATTAGCTGCTGTTGCTTCAGTAACTGAAACTGCGACAAAAGAAAAAAAACGACCAAATTTATACACTGCAGAGGGGCAAAAAACATTCTGAACAAATCATTTTTAGCTCTATTTTAAGGTTTTTACTTGGGTGGCCTGCAACTTCTGGTGAGACAATGACTGGTGAGAAGGGTTAAAGCCAGAACCATCGACGTTTGCAATGAACTTCCTTCCTGCTGAACCTAAAAGGCCTCTGTTGTTGAATCCACCGTATGACACTTCATTCATTCGCATCCTTGCAACTTCCCCTGCCGCCTCGTACAGCAGATCCCACGCTCCTGACGGTGAAGAAACTCGAGATTGACAAGTAGGGCTTCCACGGTTAGACCCTTGCATGCAACCACAACCGTTCCTTACCGCACATAAAGTGGATTGCGGTGAACTGGACAAAACCCAACCCTTTAAAAAAAACAAGAACAGATAAAATTAAAATAAGAAATCATCCTTAAATCAAAAAACTTAGAGAAGAAGTTTAGCGTTTACTTCTTTAACAGACCTTGGAGTTTTCAGAAGCAAACGGGCGGCCGTTTCGCCGAATCTCGTCTTCGAGAGTAGAATGAGCCATTTGACCAGTTAAACCAGCGACATAATCTTCTTCGTCACTTTCCGTTTCAGTAGAACTCACAACGGACTCAACCGGAGAACTTGGATCCGAAGAGAACCCAAAAGCATAAGGGAACTCGCGAGGAAACGAAGACTTGGAACCATCAAGCTCCAATCCAAAACCATCTTCGAGACTCTTGGGATTGCACTTAGCTTTACTCTTGTCGATGAAAAAGTCATCGTCGGTTAAAAACTGAGATGGAAGCCAAAACGCACCATCGTCTAAAACCTCCGCCATGAGAAAGAAAGAAAGAAAGAAATCCAAAGAAAAAACTGGAGTACCACGAGAAAGTACCAACCAGGAAAAAGGTGAAGAATTTGATGAGTAGATAGTAATGGGCGATTGCTGCTTGGTTTAAGATTTAATAATAAGCAGTTGCATCCCTGTTTGTTTTGCTGGCTATGGCAGAGTTCTGGGCCCAGCAAAAGCAAAAAAGCAAAAAATAATAATAAAATGTATTTAAGACGAATGGAAACCAACTAAAGCCCTGGCTCACGAGTGAGTAGAGAGGGAGTTTAGGGAAGTAAAATGGAGATTTGTATTTGTAAAGTGAGAAAAAGCAAAGAACTAGAGGATTGCAAAAAAGAGGGGCTAAGTCTCCCACTCGCTGAAAGAGAAAGTGAAAACCACGCTCCTGCTATATTTGTGGGGTCCACGGTAGGAGTTGCAGGCTTGCACTTGAGCAGCAGCCTGTGACAGGGCCACAAATTTTTTTTTTTTTTTTTTGCATTTTTATAAGATTAATTAGACGCAAAACAAAAATATCCCAAAATTCACAAGTTTTTTAATTTAACGTCCCTAGCACTTGCAGGCGTTTGTCATGGCTATTCGGTCCACTTGGCAGTCCAGGGACACGTTCCTTGGTTTATAAAGTTATTTGATTTACTCATAGCTCATCGCCAATGGCACTTAAAATTTTATATTATAATATTTATATAACTGATAAAAACACATTAAATATTATATATTTAATGTATACAAAATATATATATAAATTGTATCTAAATGCAGGCGAAGATCTTCGCTACATCCCGACTGAGACAAATGAAGTAATAATAATAACAGCAACCATATCGCTTATTTTGAAAACCCAATTCATTGCTATACAATATCCATCATTCTTGATATCAAGTTGCAAAACAAAAAAAGAGCAATTCTTTTTTTCCTATTTGTCTCTTGGTTCTGCAAACTTTCGAATTATCTCTCTTCAAAGCTAAATTACTTTAAAAAATGTCACGCGTGTTGGTCAATGCAACCAAATTTTATTTTATTTTTTTCTTCTAACAATAGCATTCATTTTGTGAAATTCTTGAATTTCTTTTAAGGATATATATATTTATAAAAGTTTTGCTTGTGAACGATCATATTCACACATGAAGACTTCATCTTTAAGTTATGTTTTTTTTTTTTCAGCCCAATTTTATGATTTGGCCCTTCTCATTTCACGTGATCCTTGTGCCAATAAGTATAGACGCACACAATTGCTTATTTTAGTGGGCATAGTTTTTTTTTTTTTTTTTTTTGAAAAAAAAAGAGAAAACAGGTGCTTCAATCGAAAACTGCTATTGTAATGTTGGGTCTAAAGATTAAAGAATCTTTCAAGACCCTTGTAATGTTTTATTGTATAATCTCTAATGTGAAAGGAAATCAGTGAAACTTAAAAAAAAAATTAGTATGCTTACGAATTGTTTTACAAAAGATGGGAGAGTAGAGTAAGTCAGATGAATTTATTATACTTTAGTTTTTGGATATAAAGAAATAAGCAAATATAAAAACTAATTAAAGTGTAATTTATTCAAATATAATTTAATCTAATCATCAATTGAAAATAAATTTACATTTTAAATTTTAATATCTTCGTTCATTTTTTTATCTCCAAATAAATCTCATTTATATAAAAAAATAAATTTATAATTTATTCACCATTTTTATAAATAAAAATAAATAAAGAAATTTTTAGGGGAAAAACAATAGAGTAAAGCAACTATCGGCAACCAAACGAAGATTCTGACCGTTTGATTTGGCAGTTATAAAGTGTCGAATTTTCGTTTGGTCAAAAAACACTTTTTTTTTTTCGTTTTTTTTCCCCCACCCTCCGTTTGTCTTAACAATGGTCGTTATCTGTGCGATTCATTACGGCGCGTCGTTTTGCCACTTTCCCCGTTTGCCGACGTTGGACGGCACCCCCTCTCGTGGACGCAACGCCCTTCTCTCAACTCCATTGCATTCCCTTTCCAAATCCATCCCCCATCAAAGACAATCTCAAAATTTTTATTGGTACGAACTATACTTACTTTAATTTTGGGTACATTGAAGATGTATGCGAGAACAGAACATGGGGAAAAAAAAAAAAACTAGAATGAAGTGGGCCTTGCAATATGTATTTCCATTTAAAAAAAAAAAACTGTCCGTCAACTGCCACACAAAGGTTTAAATTCATTTACTGTTTAGGGGGGACAGCACTAAATATTCTTTGGTTGCAAAAATTAGTGTTATCCAACTCTCTTTCATGAAGGGGAAATGAAAAAATAAAATCGTTTTCATCGCATCTTCATAATGGTTGACACACTTATGGCATGTTGTGGGGTTATGGTACTTCAAGCCTGCCCTAAAGATGTTAGACCAAAAAGATATGGTTTCCAAATTAATGTCTATTTTTTTGTATTAATTTGTTGTTTTTAATTTTTAGTTTAATATATAAAAATAAACCTTACTATTTCAATTTTTTTCCGTCAATTTCAATCTCAATCATAAAATCTTAACTTAGTTGATTGCATGTTTACCTATCTCTACATGTCAAATTAATTTATAAATTATGGGTTTAGTTCAAAATTAAATAATGTTTTAAATAAACTAAGTCAAAATTAATTATACAAAGGATTATGCAAAATATACATATAAAAAAGGATAATGTCATTTTCATGGGCCTAATTTGGAACATTGAAATAAATAATTTATCAAACATAATATTAAGTTGTATGGTATCATATAATTGAAACTTTATGTTGTATAGTATCATAATCTAATTGAAGCCGTGAGTGGCGGTGTGTAAGTGGAGTCCAGCCAGGTTGGAAGGTGGGTGGGCCACTTCGGGCCGACCTAATCTGCCTGTCTCGAGTAAGAGAGAGAGAGAGAGAGAGAGAGAGAGAGATGGCGCTGTCGATTGGATACTAATTAATTATTTAAAGATTTGCTCTGGAGCGACACTTAAGCTTGCTCGTATTATTCCCTCAATCCTTGCCTTGTCCCCCTTTTCTTTTTTCCTGCTTTTCAACGCTACGGAGATGTAAAAGGTATGTAATTTTTTTAATATAAAAATATCATAACTTAAAAATAAAAAATATATTTTTTTATTTTCGAATTAAATTTATTAAATATTAATAATTATATTAATTAATTAAATTGAATTTAAGCTTCAAATTATAATAAAAAACTTGTTTTTTAACAAACATTTATCATTTAATTTTGTCAACGATCAAGAGATTTATTAGTAAAAGTATTATATTTTTAATTTTAATTATTTATATTAATAATTTTAAATATAAAAAAATTTTATTATCTAATTCCATAAGCTTTTTCATTGTGACCTTAAATTTAGATTTTAAAAAAAAAAATCAAATTCAAGATATACAAATTTACAGAAATTCCTAAAACTTCTCTGCTATAAGTCTATTTTAATTTCTACATCTAGGTTAAGAATTGATTGTTTCACTCTAGTTTGCGTTGTGTAGCTAT
>JBBYHM010000027.1:12647378-12663507 GCA_038381775.1 Adansonia rubrostipa | reverse complement strand
GTCAATCGGCAAAGCATCACTATTTTATCTAACAAAAAAAAAGTGATTCAACTTTTAATTACCAAAGTTTACTGAGGCAAGAAAACCAATACGCCTAGTAAATTAGTATAGCATGACATTTAAAATCTATACCCTTTCGGCATGCATTTATATTTATTACATGATAATTTTTTAATAAAATATTATTATTTAATATATTAACGATATATATATATTATCAATGTATTCAATATTAATTTATCGTGTACTCTAATTGACGTCTGTTAGACAATTACACTTGGCAGATAATAAGTAACCATTTATTGAAACAATGCCCTAGTTAATTGGGGCAAATAGCTGGGGGAAGTTAAACTCAGTGCCCGCATTTGAATTGCCCATGCATTTCAAGTCATATTGTGATTCAAGAAGGAATCATGTATTCATATTCCTACCTTGGGCCTGACAGATTTAAATGGACCAAACTCAATGGACAAGAGACCAATTTTTTCTTTTTGGGATAAGCGACAAGAGACCATATTACTAACAACATCATGCGCATTTATGCTTTCCATCGGCGATCCATAGATTAGATAAAATCTTCTAACCAATAGGTTTTAATTAAACAAAATATCAGACACTTTCCTTGAACAAAACCTAGAACACCAGCACTTAAAAAAAAAGTTGTACCTTAGTACACAAGAAAAATGTACGAACAGAGAGAATAAAATGTCTGCTGTAGCAGTCATTCGCTCCGTGCGAAATTGGGAATTGCCAGTTACAGGGGAATTGCTTGGAAACCAGTTTTGCAGGATTCTAAAGTAAAACCCAGATCAAAAATCAAAATGAAAGGAAAAAAAAGTAAAAAAAAAAGAAAAAAGGAATCTTTATTTTCATTATTTAAAACCCTGTTTCTCTTCTTCATCGAAAAAACCAGACAGAACACAGGAAAAGGAACTAAATGAAGACGGTGAACATGTGTGCAACGACATCGGCTCGGAACATGACTGGGGTACTTCACGTGAATCGACATCGAGAGTCACCGATTCACATGAGTTTCTACTGGGGCCATAAATCCGAAATCCTTTTCTCCGGTTGGCCAGGTTCCAGCTCGGGCATGTATGGGTTGGCCTTGGCCTTCGTATTTTTCTTGGCAGTGATAGTCGAATGCCTCTCGTACTGCAGAATTATCAAGCCTGAGGCCAACAAGGTCGCCGCTTGGTTCTTTCAGACGGCGGTGCAAACGGTGCGTGCGGGGCTGAGCTACGTGGTGATGTTGGCTGTCATGTCCTTGAATGGCGGTGTCTTCCTAGCTGCTGTTTTCGGACATGCGGTTGGATTCTTCGTTTTTGGGAGTAAGGCTTTCAGAAAGTCAGGTGGGACTGAAAAGGTGCCGGACATTGCCCGTAGGAAGTAGGAAATGCAGAGTTTGATGAGCTAAGGATGTTATAAGTTCTACTACGTGATAAGTGAAAGTGTCACGGTCTTCGTATCATAGACAGGTTACGTAATAGACTTCAATCCATATATAAATGTCCACATTATTTTTAATTGATTAAAATCGTAAAATCTAATAAATTAAAATAGATAATAGTTTTATTGATTTGATCACAAATCTTAAGAGTGTAACAAGCTTTCCTATGTTATTATAATTATCTTTAATCTTTTTCTGGCTCATGGTTTTGATGGACATGCATAAATACTAAAACCCAAACATGCGCTTGATGGGCTAGTGTTGATCCATAAAGACTAAGCCCAAATATTGTTCAAACCCAGGGAATATTTGTCTTTCTTTTTCATTTTTGGGTACAATTTTAAAGTTTATATCACTAAAATTAAAGTAAATCCTAGCAAAAGGGGATCAAACCAAAAACGATAATTGAGTTTACAATTAATCATTGGTTCTTTTTATTTACAATTAATCAAAGCCAAAAGAATTTCTCACACTATGAGATGATAATCTCCCCTCCCTTAAGGATCATGAAAACTTGGAAGCCATGTATAACTGAAGCGGTTAGAGCAATCACTGAATCATGAGAATAAGAAAATGATCATTTATATCGAGTGAATTTAGATTCGTACGGTAATTTTTTTCACTATTTAAAATGTTTATTTATGGCTTAAAAATGACACAAGCAAACATATAAACAGTCTAAAAGAAATGGCCCAATTTCACTTTCATTCCCCAACTCTTCTTTGTCAGGTTTTCTCGCCTTTGTTGCTAGTACTGCTCTTCGTGTTCATCATCCACCCCTCGTATGCAGATGAGCCTTTGCGTGGTCGAGAGCTCGTGGATGAGATTTGCAGCCGCACATCCGACACGCCATTTTGTGTCAATACTATAATTCCAGACCCAGGATCATATGCCAGCAAGGGGCAAACCGCTTTCGAGATTGCTAATATCACTTTAGGTTTGGCACTAGTTAAGAACTGGCGAAGCCGGACGTCTCATACCGACCCTAGTCAATGATTCTTCCAGCCCTTTTGTCGAGGCTCGAGAGCTCGATATATGTTGGTTTTTTTACCTCATGTCGCTCGCGGACCTTCGGGTTGCTGGGAATAACTTTATCGTTAATTACATCGATGACATGGTTAACTATCTGAACTATGCTGCTTATGACGCTAAAATCTGCCAAGATAACCTACAAGGAACCATATTTTCAGACTTGGCTGCAAAGTATAGGGATATAATTAAGCTCTGTGAAATTTGTGTCGTCTCCACCAAATTCTTTACTAGCGAGGGTGATCCTTCAAGCTTTGTAGCTATAGGTTTTGAGTGCATGTAATAGATAGAATAAAGGGTTCCCTTTGAAATTGTAATAGTTGTGCACAATTTTTTTAATGGAATCCCTGATGATATTTACATTCTACCTTTTGGTTGGCTAGGTAAACCTATTTTAAATTCAAATACCAAAATCCACTGTCAGCTTATCACCTCAAGTCTTGTGTCCTTACTTGAAAGCTTCAATAAAATTGCAATAACAAATAAATTATTGGATACCCTTTCACTTTACCAATTGATAAACTTTGGCAACCTGGCCAAGTTCAGGTAAAAATGAAAAATAAATCAAGTAAATTAGATTGTTGGTGACGATTATTGTATTTGTATAGTAAACGTTAAAAACTTTGGCGTAGCAACCTTGTATTTTGTATGCATCAAGTCTGGTTGCAGCCTGTTGTGAAGAAATTGTGAAAGAAAATTTTGGATCTTTTGGGTTGAATCTAATGATAAAGAAATGGGCTGATCTTTTTTTTTTTCTTTTGGTGGTGTTGGTTAGATTTTGAAGAAGCAAAAACCTACGAAACAGAACTCCATTGACAAAACTATGGGAAAAGAGTCAAGACAGGGAGAAACCTGTTGCTTTTCTAAAATTACCCTTAGTATTCTTATTCTTTCCTGAGGAACTAATTTAAGCATCTTTGCCGACTGCAACCAATGCTAACAAGTTTAGGGTCTGACCTTAGAATATCAAAGTATGGTACATCTTTGAAGCCCAAAAGCTGAAAATAGTCTTCTATCAGTAGGCCACAAGTTGTAAAGCCAGCCTATTCGAGGTTGACCATCATCAGCTTCATGGAAATCTTGAGCCTCATCTCCTTCCGATGATGACGACTCCTCACTCTTCTGATTTGCACCAGTGATCTCACCTCTAGCTCTATCTTCAACTTGAGCTTCTGCAATCTCTCCTGGCTTCTTATCAAATAGTCCTTTAAATTGTTTCCGAGCCTTCCTCTGCACTTCCTGCTCATAAAACTCAGTACAGATACATAATGAGTTCTCATGTTTCCACCATGTGTGAAAGGCAAAAGAAAATATATCACTGATTAACATACCTGCTCTTGCTTCTTCAGTTTTGCTAGAGCCGCTGTTGCATCTGGTTCTGATGACTTATCAACTTTGATCATCTGATAGTATCCAAAATAGATCAGTCAACAATCCAGTTTTAAACCACTAAACTTAAAAATTAGATTATAACTACCATTTGGAAATCACTTCTTGCTTCCTCAAAATCTCCAGCTGCCATATAAGCCATTCCACGACGGTATAGAGCCTTCACATGTACAGGCGTTGCATCAAAAACCTAAATAGGTCCACTAAAACATATCAATATCAAATTCGATGGATGGATATCCTCAGATGACCAATAATTTAGACAAGTAAACAAGTAAAACAGAAGGCAGCTCAGGGTAAAGTATTTTCAGATGTACTGCTTCCGTTGTTTGTGTCTTTATTTCTTGCCTGGGTTCAACTTTAAACCTTAAAACTTGATGTACTCAAACTTATCCATGTGAACATTAAGAAACTGATCAATGAGTGATTTTGGTAACACTCTGATTAATTTGAATATCCTTTAGGGGGAAAAAGATTTTTACAATTGTTTATTTATGATCATAATATGTATCTCTTCCCATGACACCAATAAAATCACAAAATTTTCTTATTTCCCAATAAAAGAGAGAGAGAAAGAATTGAAGCCATAACAAACCTTATTACATGCCTCGATGGACTTTCTGCATTCTCCCATTTTGAGTAAGCATGCGGCCACATTAAGATGTAACGAATTCTGCATGCAATAAGTCAGGAAAAAGAAATTAACAAACTTCGGAAACATGCTATCTAACATCATGTAGCAACTGATAAATCACATGATAGAAATAGATTCTTTCAGTTACCACGAGGCAGGATGAAACCTACTCTTGTGTCTAAAAACACTTTTCCTTCCTCATCAGTTTGTGGATTAACATGATTGAAATCCCGAAGCACCTGTAAATAAAGCACCACATGGAATTGAACTACATAAGCACTTAAATGTACCCTAGTAGAAACATTGTCATTGATTTCACATAAACATCTGCTAATTAAAGCTTATTTGCCCTCATTCCATTACCAATTCATTTTAGGTTGGATGTCTTGCCTGGTTCCAGACCTGGGTTATTTAGTATTGTTTTTTTTATCGTTTCTCACTATATTTGTTTACCAAATGATAGGCCAATTTTTTTTAATTGTTAAAATTGAGCTTGGATCTTTGGTTGATGCCTAATAAATAGTCCACGATCCCAAAAGTGATCTAAGATCTAGGAAAAACACAGTGAGTTACTTATTCTACCTTTTCATACTTTGCCTTGGCAAGTTCAAGTTTTCCCTCTTTGAAGAGTCGGTTACCCTGCAGACAGACGGTTACTTATTCAAATTAATGGTCTTACAGCAAAGCAGAAGGATAAAACAATTAACTTGCATCACTGCAACAGCTTGCACGCATTGGCTCTTCGAAGAATGCAACATATGATAGGCCACATACCGTGACTCTGATTTTTTCTGCTTCATCCATTATGCTCTGAAAGTTCAAGCCAGTCCAATCCTGTAAAAAAGATTTGATTAGAAGCTAGACTGGTGAGAAAAAAAAAAAAAAAAAGAAAAAACATGAAACAGTATTTTCATAACTATATCTTGGGAAACACTGACAATTGAACAACCATATTTTTAAGCATCCAACCTAAAACCAATCAGTCATAGGGGTGGTCCAAATCACATGGGATTTAGGCAAGAAAAGCAAAACACACTTAGGCCTTGATATTCTGTTAAGCATCCAACCTAAAACCAATTGTTTATAGGTGGAAGGACCCAACTTGAATATACAAGTACATGAAATCCAAGACTTAACAGATGTGAGATAACACCACTTAACACGTATCAGGAAAAGTTCCTCAAAGATGACTTCATTACCTTTGGCATCTCAAAACCAAGATGCTCAATTTCCCATTGAACATGAGCACCTTCAGGAACATTAGGTGGCCTAATCAAATTGGAAGCAAAGGCACTTAGGTCATGCACAAAAATGGAAATTAAGAAAAAAAAAAAAAAAAAAAGAGCGACCTAGAGAATTTGTCATATGCATAGTCAGGAGGGCATGTGACAAGAGCAATCTCTCCAGGGAGCATCAAACGGACACACATTTCAAATCCCTCAGGCACCTGTAAGGTAAAATCAAAGCTTGCAAGATCAAGGCAAACTCACAGTCTAGCATTATAGTTTTGACCAAGATAATTTGGATGAATATGATAATTTGATTTCACCTGGTACAAGATGAAGATAAAAAAATAAATTTTTTAAAAAAAAAATCGAAACCCTTTCAAACTCACCAGCCCTTCTCCAGAGCTGAACTCCAAAGGTTCGCCTTGGTTATCGACTCTTGTATCATAGAAGACTGTCTTTTCTTCATTAAGAAGCATGCCCTTGTAATGGACTCGTAAAAGACTGTCATGAAGTGGGCAATCCATGGGAAACTCCCCTAGTTGTTCCAAACAACAAAGAAAATCATCATCCATGCAGCCACACAAAGAGGATAATCAACAAATAGACACAATTACAGGTATCTGAAATGGAATCAGTAATTAGTGCATAAATTGCACATATGGAAATCAAAATTCGAAGCATTGTCCTGGTCATCTTTCCATCAAAGAATGAGTGTAGAAACTGTTAAAAGTATATTGCAAAATAAAACTTTCAAATAAATGAATAAATAAAATGACCATGTCACAAAAAGCAATGATTAATAATATGTTAACCATAGATTTTTCATTGAATGATTCCCACATGGCATAAGGAAGAGAAAACTGAAGAGAATCAAACAAAGATATCTCTCTGTCGCAATGTTTAATCAAATAACAAAGAGCACCTTTTCCATCCTGTAGTCGTCGTTTAATTAGGCGACCATCTCCCAGCATGTCCCTCACCTTTAAGTTACATCCACAATTTGGTTATCTAATGATAAAAGCATATATGAGCAATATCAATAGGAAAGCAATGACTTACCTGGATGAAGTGGACAAGCTCAACTTCAAAATGAACTTCTTCATAACCTTCTATCACAGGCAAGAGGGGAGATGGGGTTAAGTATTGATTTGTAACATAAATTATGGCCTTCTCTTTCCGTGCCATTGTTCCTATTCCCATCTCAAGACCTTTAGGTACCTAAATTTTGTGGTATAAAGAACAAAATCTTTATCAAAAGGAGCTTAAACTTGACAACATGAAGCACGGTAGATCAAGCGCATAATTAGATAAAGAAAACTACGATGACTAATTAACAACAAAAACCTATAAGACATACAAATGATCAACCTCGCATTTTCCAAAAGTAAAGATATATGGTTCTCCTTCAGTGTGTGACAGAATCAATTTCCCATCACCCGCCTTTGCAGAAATCCTGAAATGTTCACATATTATACATCTGAAAAATGATCAAAAACATTTTGGAAACTCAGTGCAATGCCCACAAAAGAATATGCAAAAAGGCCTGAGAGCAAGTTTACCAAGCTTTTACTTCATATGGTTCCCTTGGTGATTCCCAACCCTGGCCTTCATCTATTACCTACCAATATTATATAATTATTAATTAGGTGATATCTTTCAGACTAAAACAAATTTGGAGCAAATATGGAAGAAAGAATAAATTCCATGCAGCAACAGGGCACAACAAACCAAAAATAATGGTGACAATAACAATTCATGTAGCAGCAAACATTAAAAATAGTCTGCATATTTAAAAAATCGAAACACGTCAAGAAATGTGTGAATTTTCCAATCTTCCTTACATGCTTCCCACTTCCTAGTTCCAACTACCAACATATTCCTAGAAAAAAAAATTAAGCACAACTGTGACACTGTACCTTCTTCAAAACTCCCAAATCATCACAAACAACCTGAAAATGGGCATAAAATAACAACAATTAGAACCAAAAAGAGGCTACATGCAAATTAATCAATGACATCAAGACATCATAAGCACCTCAAACATATGAATACCCATTGCTTAATCAATGACATTACTAAGAATGCTTGTATGAGAACACTGAATACACATTGCTTAAAGGAATCAAAATTGTTTTACGATGCTACAACAAAAACAGACAATTATCAAATCTGCACTTTTGAAGCGTTCCTGCCTTAGCTTTGGAGAAATCTATCAACTCAATCTCAAAATGGAGATCGTCTTCTTTTGGGAAACTACTTGGAGCTGGAACAGGGCAGTCCTCCTCCGAATAGTGCATTTGTGGTGTCATTTTGAACTGAAACAAGAGATGTCACAGATTTTTTAAGAAATAAAAAGAAATTCCGAATCAATAGTTCCATTATTTTTACTTTGGGTCAAGTATTTTGGAGCAATAAACACAAACATAGTTCGAAGACAATACCATTGCCACTTCACCCTTCAACATTGTTGGAATTCCTTCCAACAACCCCAATATCATTTTGCTCTTGCCGAATACATTTCTTATCGGAATACCTTTCCCTGTCATATAAACGAATGTGAATTCAATAAAAAAAAAAAAACATATACCATTGGACGATTCACCTAGGCACATTCTTTAACTTGAGACTAACTTATACAACTTAAGATTCGACAACTAACGAGAAGAACAAGCATGGAAAATTTTCGCTCAACTTAAGTTAAATCTACTTAAATGCTTAAGAAATATTCACCTCCATATTCTGATCTCGTAGACTCGACGACAACTCCGTCCAGTGTCCTCACTGTGCAGTGATATATAACCTACAAAACATTAATTTAAAAAAAAAAAACCTACCAATTCACAACTCAAACCTTTGCATTGTTTTTCAAACGTTGCATTTTTCTATTCCAAATACAAGAAACCCGCAATTCCCCTATCCGATTACGAAGAGTTTATTAAAAAAAGGATATAACCTGATCACCATCTGAAGGATTTGATGCACCTCCTCCGGGTCTCATCAAAGCTTTCATTAAGCTTCCAGGAACAATTTTCTTTCTCCTATTAATTACAAAACCCAAAATAAAAATCACAATTTTTTTTCTAAAAATTCTAAAATATACAGGGAAAAAAAATCAAAGTACCTCTTGTCATCCTCAGATTCCGATTTTTTCTTCTTCGGTAAATAGCTCTCCTCAGCATCTTCCTCTAACACCATTATTAACTGAAGAATTGAATATTTGACTATAATCGCGGTTTGTTTAATTTAACAATTAAGCATAGTTTCAACTAAATACTTGTAACTAACAGTTTGAAAATGCCCCATTTCCTCTTCTTAGTAAGCAAAACTAAACCCCAAAAAAAGGAAAGCTTTGCGATTTTGAATTGAAATGTAAACTTTCAAAACAAATAAAAATAATTACCGGAAATTTGAATGTTGAAGGGTTATTGACGGAATGTTGTCGATGTTTCCAAGCGTGCAGGAGAATCGCACAACAAAATCCGGCTGCCAATAATTATGATCTTTGATCAATTCAAAATAAAAAATATCATGGACCAATCATATCCGTTGACGATATTGAAATTTCTAAGCATTCTCATCGTGATGCGGTACTAGTTAATGTACCTGATCACTCTCGCCAATGCATTTGGCGCCATATTATTGGGTCAGCACGGCAGTGGCCATTAGCCAGCCTCGCCAGGTCTAGGCGGCTGATTTCGGTTCACCTAATTCAGGCCGAAAGCGGTGCTTCTAGTTGGTTTTATTAACATGAATGAGATCGGATCGCGGATTTCTGTTGGGCCCATTGGGGTTTTAAACCAGCTTAGCTTTGTTTAAAAACATGGGCTAAAGTGAAACCTAATAAAAAGGCGGGCCTATATTTTTCAATGGTTTGAAGGAAAATAATAGATCTGAAAATTTAAATATCTTTATCGTACTGGTTTTTATTTTTATATATTATAATAATATTTAACGTATTATATTTATATAAATTTTAATATATTAATATTTTACGTTACATAAAATTTTACACATTCAATGTTATATTTATATTTTTATTATATTTTTATCATATAATTATATTATTTTTAAAATTACCGTATCTACGAATGAAATGAATGCTTCGATTTCCTTTTTCTTATTGGAATATGAATGAAATTATTCGAATTAAATCTAAATGCAAAATCTTAAATGCATTGTTCCGATATTAAAGTACATACTGATACTCAATTAACATTGGTCTAAATGCACGTAATAGAATATATGAAAGCTCACCTAATCCAACCCAACGCCCTTCAATCAGACCCATGTTCTGTGCTATGAAACAAAGCCGTACGCTAATGTAAAAGATTTTTGTTGTTGTTGAAAGGTTCAAACAACTTTATCTGCCAGCAATAAACCTGTCCAATAAACATCACCGTACTCGTTATTTTCCATGAAAGGTTTATGTCTTTGTCTATGGTGTTTTTAATGTTATTCCAACACTCAATAACCTGTCCAATTAACATCACCGTACTCGTTATTTTCCATGAAAGGTTTATTCTTTGTCTATGGTGTTTTTAATGTTACTCCAATACCTCCCAAGTAAGAGGTTTGGTTGGTTGAGCAAACCGTTGAATTTGTAAAGAAAATCGGTAAGCGAATGGTCCTGGCTCAAAATCATCATTGCACACATGATTTCCAGGCAAAATTTTTAGGATACTATACTTTGAATTCAGCCATTTAATTTGCAACCATGTGGAAGATCGATGACTGGCTTAGCTCAGGTGGCGAGAAAAAAATAATGAAATATTAGGGGACATTTCACCCATGAAGTTCCAATCAAAGTTTGACAGGAAGTCTGAGGGCTAATTGCTTAAACCCATTTCAATGCTTTTAATATAAATTTGACATCAGGAAAACGAAGCTTGGCATCTGTCCTTAGCTTATATAATTTATGAACTCACATTTAATAAATCTCCAATAGTCCAATTTAAGTGGTGAAAGCTTACTACACTGTTTGGTTAAAAATACAGAAATAACTCAAATTCAAGCAACCATGTTATGGTCGAAACTCGAAATGAATTACCATTAACTTCAGTAATCGGTCACGCCAGATTGGGTTTGGCTCTGCAAAAATTTTCTCGTGCTTAAGTCGGGTTGAGCAGATTGTAAAATTCATTTTTACGATTCAAAATATTATTTAAAATTATTTTTATATTAATATTTATAATTAAATTTAATAAAAATATTTTTATTATATAAAAAATTATTTAATTTGATTTAATTTAATTTAATTAAAATTATAAAATAATTTATTTAAACTAAATTTAATACAAGATAAATAAATCAAATCGAAGGTATTGTTAGACCATGAATAAGTTTAGATGTTACTCGGAGAAATATAAATAATATTCCAAACTCTCTTTTTAAGAGTAGTCATAAATATTCTACAGTGCCATAACCTGGGCATTTTCAGCCTGACAACATGGGGGTTGGTTTCTGTTCCATCAGCCGATTCAGCGATCAGTCAGAGAGCAATACCTTCGGTAATGTAATTTAGCTTTAAGGAAGCGATAGTTGAAATTTCAGATTCATTAATTATCAAAGGAATGGGTGCCCTTGAAAATGGCTGCCCAATTAATGTTTTAGACACTCTTTTTTCATGGGTGGATGTGAAAGGCAAAAATTGTACCAAGATCTTGACAACCTAAACCAGTGGTACATGCACAACCTTTTTTTCCCCCATAAAATCTATTGATAAAAGAATGAATGAAGGGTCGTCATTGCTTTGGGCTTTATTATTGAAGAAAATACCAGAGCAGAACAAGAATGAAAGGATTTTCTATTGGATTTTTTTCCAATCAGACGAACACGAATCAACGCCAAAAATTATGAAACGTAAAATTTATGGGGTAACGAAATTCTGGATGAAGTTAAATAAAACCCACATGTAATGTAACGCCGACTCACAACCAGCACTATTCTGGCACCATCGCAAGCCACTAACGACACATCAACCGACCTAAAATACACGAACACGCGCCACATACGCGAACTTGGGTGCGTGAAAAACCGTCAAATTTATAAGTAGTGCGCAGCATGTGGGTAATGGGTCGAAGACACTAAGGTGCAGGAGTATTGACTCGGGGACGCGGTCTCCAGCCAGATTCGGCGAGCAGCTGTTGCATTTTGTGGCTTATGCGGTGCGATGGCTACGGTTGATTGCTACAAACCCAATTTTTTTAAGCGTGTTTAGAAGGGCGTGAATGTTGATGGACGAGTTCCAAGAGAGAGACTGAGACAAACGAGCCATAAAGAAAGAGGGGTAAAATTAAAAGCAAGAAAATATCTTTGCCTCCTCCCTCTCAATAAAAGAGAAACGATACGGAAAGATCGGAAGAGAGAAAAGGTAACCTTAATGTTTGACACGTGTAAAGTACCTCACGTTTTGGTCCACTTCCATCTAATCACCCAACAGCTATCATCTTTGCTTCCCTCCGAAGGAAAATTCATCGTTCTTTACTGTTTACACAGCAAAAAATGCTTTTTGTCAACTTCATTTCATAACCCTTCTTGTTTTAATTTTAATGAAAATTTCTTCTTAATTAAACCATTGGGTATTTTTTAAATTTTAATATATATATTATATATACATATACACAGTTATCTGATTATCTCAGAAGAAATTGAAAATCCAACTGCTAGGCCTTGGGGAAAGCAAAAGATAGTTATATTCAGATTAATTGTTAATAGATAAAATTCCAGCTTCCAAAGATAATGTTTAAAGACTTTAAACCATGTGCAAAGAATGCAACCTTGCCCCATAATTACTACTTTTAACGGCAATGGAGTGGGTAGACAGGCTGGAAAGGAAGAGGGAGGGGTTCTAAAAAAGCTCAGCAACAAGAATGACGATAATCAGATCATCCACGTGCTAGCATAGTGAAGAGGTGTCATGTTCGGCAAAAGATGAGACCCCATTCATCTCATTAAAACATTTCATTTTCAACAAAATTCAGAACTTATTTAACCCAAAATACAAGAGAATTACAACAAAACAGTAACCCCTTTGTATCTTCTTCCCTACTATCCATCCTAGCCTGCCCAACCAAACGAACAAAAGCTGCTGGCTGGTGCAATAGCCATCACTTTTCCTGAAACTAGAAAATTCTTTATTTTCACCCTAAAAGCCTAACCCAAAAAACCACCATTTCCATTTTCCATTTTCTTCTTAATAAACCCACATTTTTACTTCTTAAACCTATACACCACTATACTACGATTTCCCTATAGCAAACTATCAACTTCTTCCGATTCTTTCTTTTCCTGCCCCCGTCAACTTGTTTCCCATTCCCTAATCTTGAAAAGAAGAGAAAAGAAAAGGAACCAACAGATCAATTCATTAATACGTCCACTCCTGAGGTAACCGGACTTCATGACTGATTCCATGCTGTGACTTGAAACTGCGCTCCTTCTGATTTGCGACGACATTCCCACCACTTCGAAGACTGAGAGCAGCAGCATCTACAGAGAAATGAACAGTCAAAAACCAAATAACTTAAAAAATACTTATGAAAGAAGATAAATCAATTTAGATTTGAAGAGATTATTTACTACTATCGGCAGCGACACTTGAGTTAAACCGAGGATGATGAAGCTGGGGTTGAGCTCCAATCTCATCGAGATTCAAGTTCAAGGCCTGAACCACCCTAGCCGGAAGCAAAACAGTAGAACAAGCTGCCAAAATAACAAAGATTCAAAAGAAAATTCAGCTCTATGAACATTCAAGAAAACAATACATTTTACGGAAGAAAAAATAGGAATATAGTTATGAACCTGGCTTCTTGCGGGGTTCAGAGGGGTTACCAACACGGCGAGGCAAGAAAACACCAGTTCCAGCACATGCCCTTGTCCCAGTTGGATTGTCCAAGAAAACAGCCCGCATACCCGACCCGTTTGCTGGCTGGGATTGCTGTTGCTGCTGCAGAGGGGGCCATGCAGATGGGGACAAGCCCAAAGTCCTATTACTATTACTATACCTTCCTCTGTTTTGGACCACATGGTTCTGCTGCTGCTTCTGCCCTCCCCACACCAACGCGTTTTGTTGTTTCAGTAGCTGCTGTTGCTTCAGTTGCTGAAACTGCAACAACAAAAAAACCAACCAAATTAATACTGTGCAGAGGAAAAAAAATCTGAATGCTCTGTTTTGAGATTCTTACATGAGTGGCCCGCAACTTTTGGTGAGAAAGTGACCGTTGATGGTAAAAGCCAGAAACGTCGAGGTTTGGAGAGGGTTTTCTAACTGGTCGAGCCAAAAGGCCTCTGCTGCTGAATCCACCGTATGATTCTTCGTTCATTTGCATCTTTGCTACTTCCCCTGCCCCCGCATACAGCAGGTCCCATGTTACTGGTGGTGATGAAACTCGAGATTGACAACCGCTCCGTAACGCACATAGGGTCGATTGCGGAGAACTGGACAAGACCCATCCCTAAAAACCATAACAAAAAAGGAAAATAGAATAAGAAACAATCCTCAAAAATCAAAAACTTACTCGGGAAGTTTCGCGTTTTAGTGGTTCAACAGACCTTGGAATTTTCAAAGGCAACCGCAGGGTCGTTTCGGCGAGAATCATCCTCGAGAGTGGAGTGAGCCATTTGGCGAGTTAGTCCCGCGAGGTAATCTTCTTCGTCACTCTCTGTTTCGGTAGAACCCACCACGGACTCAACAGGAGAACTCAGATCCGAAGACAACCCTAAAGACCCAAACCCGCAAGGGAAGTCGTAGGGAAACAAAGACTTGGAACTATCAAGGTCCAACCCAAAGCCATCTTTAAGATTCTTGGCATCGTCTGTAACCTTGGCTCCGTCCTTGAACAAATCATCGTCGGTTAAAAACTGGGGCGGAAGCCAAAACTCGCCGTCATCTAAAACCTCCGCCATAATAAAGAAGAAAAAAAAACCCAAAGAGACAAAGCTGGAGAGTAACAGGAAAAAGATATTACAAGGGAAAGTGGGCGGATTTGCTTAGTAGCAGAGTGCTCGGTGCTTGGCTTAAGAATTAATAATATAAGCAGTTGCTCCCCTGTTGATTTCGCTGGATATGGCAGAGCTCGGGCCCAGCCAAAGCACCAAAAAAAAAAAAGCGAAAAGAAGAAAATATAAGAACGAAACCAAAACAACTCAGTGCTAAGAGAGCAGTAACTGTCAACAAATGAGCAAAAAGAAAAGAGGGGGGAAATGGGGGAGAAAGAGGGCAAATGGAGATTTGTATTTGTAGTGTTAAAAGGGGAAAAAAAATGGAATGAGAAGAAGAGAGTATTGCAGAAAAAGCGGGGTTGAAATTCTCACACGCATAAACAGGGGTGTGATAAGCACGCTCCCAAACATAGTTGTTGGGTCCAGGGAGGGGAGTTTCAATGCGGCCAGGTAAGTGGGGCCAAATGAAAATGTGGCAGAAAGCACTTGTGCAGCATGTGACAAGGGCCACCATTTTCTTTCCCCTTCTTGCGAAAGTTTCAGATTTAAGCATTTTTTTTCCTTTTTTTTTAGATTTATTTATGGAAAATTATATAAAACAAAACAAAAATAAATTCCCAAATTCACAAGATTTTTTAACGGCCTTAGGCCAAGTCGTGGGGGCCATAGCTCACCAACATCGTGGACATTTGTCCTGGCTATGCTGTCCACTTGGCAATGCGGGGGATACAACACAAACAAAATCCTTTGCGCATAAGGTATTTGATTTAATTCGTCTTAGACTTTGTTTTACTTATTTGCCCTCAACAATTTTTTGTGTTGACCTATTCACGTTAAAAACAGTATGACTCCTTCAGACACCCCCCCCCCCCCATTCAAATTCGTTCAAGCAAAACTGAAAACCCTCCCAGAATTCCAGGCCCTATTTTGGTAGATGACACAAAGTAATATATATGTGCACATCGATTTTCAGATTTTTCAGTTAAAGCCTGTTGTCGGATCAGCTTGGGTTGCAGCAGAAGATATTTAGCACAGCCTGACAATGAGACAAATAGAGTAGACCTCTCAATTTAATTCAATTCAAATTTTTTTATATATTTATATTAATTTTTAATATTATATTCATTTCATACAATAATATAATTTTATCATGTTGAAGCCTCTCGCCTATCGAGTTTACATCCAAACCCATTGCTGATGGCTATCCGCCGATCTTTTTTGGTATGTCCATTTTTTTTTTGTTTCCTAATGTTGTTTGGTTGTGCAATGTCGCATTAGAATTAGTGTGTTTCAAGTTAAGGTTTTATCATTAAATAATCATTGTAATTTTTGCCACTTTCCACACGTGTATTAGTCAAAAGCAACCAAATTTCCTTCTATTTTTTGTTCCAGTTGTTGCATACCTTTGGTGAATTTCTTGAACTTTGAGTGTATAAATGCATGGTAACAATATTAGTTTAA
>JBBYHM010000027.1:12631040-12643644 GCA_038381775.1 Adansonia rubrostipa | reverse complement strand
AAATTAATTCACAACATTATGGGTTAGCTTTAAACTTATTAATATTTTAAAGAAATTAATTATACGAACATAAAACAATATATATATATATATATATTAGGAAAGAAAAACAAGTGTCTTTTTCCTGAGCCTGATTTTGTAACGTGACACTAACAAATCGTCAAACATGTTAAGCTGTAATAGTATAGTATAGCCACAGTATCGTAAAATTGAAGCCGTGAGTGGTGGCAAGTGAGTGGAATCCAGGTAAGGAGGTGGGGCTTTCAGGTTCTCAATGATAGGTCCTCCCTGCCTGATCTGCCTCAAGAGAGAGAGAGAGGGGGGTTGGGGCGGTGTGCTGTGGATAATAATGAATATACATACATATATATCGTCCTAATTATTTATGGATTTTTCTTGAGTGACCCTTAAGCTTGCTCGCACTATTATTTTTTAAAATATTTATATTTAATATATATTTAAATATAAAATATTAAAAATTAAAAAAATTAAAATACTCAAATTAAATTTGTTTTGCATCTTTAAGATTTTACTTTTTAATTTGTCAACCTCTTGTGTGATTTATTTTGATAATATTTTAATCCCAACAATAGTAAATATAAAAGGGTTTTACGCTTTAACTGCATGAGATATTTCATTGAAATTTTGTTGATAAATTCCATTCTAACATCTACAGCTAATTAAGTTAAGAAAGTTGATTATTTCACTCTAATTGTCTTAGCTATAATTATGTTACATGTCAATGATAAGCTCTCAATGTTATTGCATGAGTAAATTGCTCTCTTATATAATATTAAGATGGAAATTTGATTAGTCCAACTCCTTGGCATAAAAGAAATATATATTGGTAGGACCCCATTCTTCACATGCTTGGAGATAATTAATGCAATTTGAGGATCATAGGAGGCAAAATAATGTGCAGCAGCTCAATCTTAGCATATGACCCATTGACCCAAAGACTGTAGCCAAATGGAGGTTTTTTTTTTTTTTTTTCCTAACCTTCGAGGACACTGGTAAAATCATGAGCTGGTCTTGAACAGTGTGATCAAATTTCAACCAACACCATGCTCGGAAGATTGATCAAACAAAATCTTAGAAAGTTGGATTAAAAATAAGATTATGCATCAAATTTCAAAAGGGATAGGATAGGATCAAGATAGCTTTTTTTCTTTTTTGGGGGGGCGGGGGGTGCGAAAGGAAGGCTGCCCTTGAGTCAAACCCCAAGTACTCTTTAGAAAAAAAAAGGGTGAAGAGATTAATCAATCAAACAAGAATGGAAGACCTCATTAATATTTCTTTTTTCTTTGATTGAATTTAAAGTTAAGGTTTATATACATCCTGCTTACGTCTTCTTTCACTTTTTTGCCTCGAATTCTCATTTGTGGGAAGATCTAGATGTCTTTACCTTTTCAGTTTCCATTCCATATCCACGTATTCATATGCATCTAAATCTACATGTATTATTAGAAGTATTTTCTTCAAAAATATTATTTTAAAAAGTTGATATCTTACATATCAAGATTCAAAATTTAATATTTATAGTCTTTTCTTATATCTTAAAAAGATTTTATATGAGCTATTTGATAGAAATTCAGGGTTTTTAATTTCTTAATATGTTTTATGTTAAAATTGAATTAGTAATCTAAATGGAATCATTTTGGGTACTGTCGTGTAGTCATGGCCTCAAAGGATCACATTAGAGTGACCAGAAATTGCACCGGGGGGGGGGGGGGATGATCTTCGGTTATTGATAAATTTGGCCTCTTTTTCATTCATTTTTTATGTAAAGTCACTTGATCTTATCACAAATTAAACTTTCTTTTTTTTCCTAGCTCTCACATGCATGCCAGCGTGGGAGAGAGCTGGAGAGAGTCTGGTTCTTTTGAATCAGAGGCGACCGCCCATTGCTTGTAAAAGGCTAGAGGCAACTTGGAAAGCAAACATTTTTCCCCTGCCATACGCCCTACAGTGAATTGTTGCAAATTTTAATTAAATGAATTAAACACTGAATGGTTAATGATTATTAGTGTTAATACAAATTTTAAGTTTAATTAAAGCAAAGAAAATGTAAAAGTCGAAAGATCTTATTTCTTCGAAATTAAAAAAGAGTAACAGATATTGATATTCGAATTTCATATCAATTAAATGATATTAACTTGGCAAAGTTTTGAAATCTAATAGTAATAGATTTTGTATTGTAAATTTGTAATTGAAACAGTGAGGGTGAAGTCATATTACTTTCTGAAATTTAAGACATCCAAAGAAGGAAAAGCTATGAAAGAACTTATTGAATCCAACCCACTAAATCCAGAGGCAGTATGTGGTGAACCATGGGTTTCTGGCAGATTTTGAGGAATAATGTTAAGCAACGAAGGACCCATTAGTGGAAACAAAAGGTTGCTAGACCAAAAAAGGGGCCGGTTTAAGTGCAATAACTGGCGAGTTGTAGGAGACCAGCTGTAAAACGCTAAGCCTAAACATGTCTGATTATTGATAAATCAATCATTAATAAAAAACAATTAAGAACAGAAAAGAAAAAAAGAGTTGGATACTGCACCCCATAGGGTTTTCCAAGGTATGGGAGAAAGGGAAATATCGAGGGACATGCTACCTTAATTAACGGGAAAGAATGGGTTTTGTGTCTGAAACTTGTCGTTTCACTTATTTTTTTAAAAATTTTTATGGTTAAGAGCGTCTCAGTGTCCAAAGAAACAATTGGGGAAGGGATTCTTTAAGCCAAAACTTTGACCAACTGTCTCCTCTGTTAGGCATTAGCAGCTACCACTTTGACTAAACCAAAGCACGCAAACCTGCTGATTAAAGTGGAAAACAGCAGGGGAATCCAGCTATGATGGATTTATATTTTCAATCATATCTAATTTATTATAATAATAAATATAATATATAATATTATAATTAATTATATTAAATATTAAATAATAAATATTTAAATTATGTTATAATTGTTTCAATTCAGATTAATTTGTTACAAAGCAAGCTTGTTCCCTGCTTTATCCTTTTTAATAACAGAATCATGTCAAATCTGATGGTAGGGTACATTCCAAATGATACAAAATGGGGCCAAAGATCAAAGTTTGTTAAAAACTCTTATTACAATCATTAGAAATAGTAATTAATGTCAAAAAATAAATAGGGTCTCAGACTGACGAGTCTCGCCAGTTTTACTAATTACAACTGCACATATATTTTTGGGGAAACAGTTGTTATTTTCAATATTTTAGTTTGCCATTCGGCAAAAAGCTTGGGACTGCGTTTTCAATTTGTCATTATTTGGTATCAATATGTGGGAGAGTGTTAACTATATGTGTTGGTCAAAGTTCATTCCTTTTCAAGCTCTCCAATTTACAACTAAAATGAAAATCATATCAACAGAGTCATCTCCCTGATAGAATAACATGATTGGGAGGAAGAAGCGCCGGCGACAACCTTCATAGTTGCACATCCCCACAAATGTCGCTTTTATATATTTCCAGAGCGATTGGTTTTGCCTGGAGGAATGAACTAACTCCAGGCATGTAAATATTATCCCTTATGAATAATAGAAGCTGTAGAAGTAGGTTTTTCCTTTTTTTTTTTTTTATTTTCATCTTTGATGGCAGCATCAACAACAAATCTTCGTTCAGCTTTTCGTGACAGATTCACAACAATTTTGATGCTACTTTCTCGGAAATTCTGTCTGATGCACAACTAAATGGAGAATCCCATTTTTGGGGTTCAAATGGACTACTAGGATATCTGTTAAACCCGAACCATATTGGAACGCTGATATAGGAAGCAAACTCTGGGCTGGAGGACTGGCTCATGGTATTATTAAGCAGATCACCGTGGAGACCAAGAGGCTATCCTTTGCTTTGTTTTGCTAGCTTAAGATTTGAGCAGGAAATCTTATTCTATGGGCCTACAATCTGACTCAGGTTTAGTTAAGTAGGCCTGCCCCTGGCTCGTTGAAGGCTGAAGCTGAAGGCATTCAAGCAGGCCTAAAAGGGTTCCTTGACTTCCTGGACCTTTTACAAGGGAGATGACTTGTAATTGGAGCGCCAAAAGCTTAGTTTCGACCAATAAGTTGGGATCTTTCTGACTATTTATTGCCTTGTGCCAACACGGCCTAATTTTATAAATTGACAAGGTGAGAGGAGTCGTCTGTTTGCTATACTTGTTTATAATGATTTTTTAATTTTTTTTAATTTTTTTGGTTTTAACTGACTTACTCAGGCGTTAGGTTTCGGATCTAGGACTATTTTTGTCGGCTCTCTAAGTCAAGTCAATCTGCTTTGTTTATTTAGTATTGTCGAAGGTTCTGAAAGATTTAAGGGCAAGGAGAAACTCAACAATGCTCAATTAATAATCAAACTATATTGTAAGACTATAACGTGTTTATCTATTTTTGAGTCGAAAACAAGAGCAAGTAACACATGGCACATAACACATCAGAAACTAAACAAAGATTACACACAAAACAAGCTTACATAACAGAGGCAAATGCACGCGACAACTATTGTGAAAACGTTCATTTGGGGGCATTAGTTTGAGCTTCCATAGCTACAGCAACGCGAGCTTTGATAAAGGGCAACAGTTTGTCTCTGGGGGGCAGACTTTCCTTAACAACGGTGCAAGTTACAAACTCGTCAGTCCATTTGAACAGGTCGGGGAATTTCTCAGCTGACAGCAGCTCCAGCCCCGTGGCTTCTTGAATGGCCCCAAGCCAAAAGCCAACAAAGTTGGCAGCAATGTCTACCAGTCCAATTGTATCCCCCCCGAAGAATCGCTTTCCATTCAGCGCAGTTTCAAGCGTTTTTAGACTCTCACGAGCTTCTTCCACCGCCTTTTCTCGCTCATTCTCAGGGCTCCACGCAGCTTTCTGAAGTGCAGGCAAGCACTATATATATACATAACAAAAAGTAGTGAGACAAATTCATACGCAACCAAACTTCTAAAAAATACAATACTGACTAAAAATTGGCCCAATTAAGTGTAGTTAAATGATAAAATTCTACCTTGTCATCGAGGAACTTAGCCCAGAATCGAGCCACGGCTTTGTCATAAGGATCATCAGGCAAAATGGGATGTCCTTTCCAAGTTTCCTCAATGTATTCAAGTATAACAAGTGACTCTGCAATTGGTTTCCCATTGTGGAGGAGAACAGGAATTTTCTTATGAACTGGATTGTACTGCAAAAGCAAAGGACTCTTGTTGTTGGGGATATCCTCTTCTATATATTCATATGGAACACCTTTCAAGCGCAAAGCAAGTTCTACCCTGCGGCTAAAAGGGCTTGCCCAAGCTCCGAAAACCTTCACTGCTTCACCCATGATTTCACTTTTTTTTTTTTTTTTTTCAATTCTTCGGCACTTGGATGGAGACTTTTGTCTTTGATGCTACTTATAGGGGGAGGATTTGCTAGTTTTCTTGGGGAGCAATATATACGCTTGCTATAGTCAACGTTTATGTAATCAGTGACGATCAAGTGAAAGGGAATTGCGATGTGGTTAGAATCTTGACGTTACGAACATTTGAACACAATGGAAAGTCAACATGGACCAAGTAATGAACATCGAGGAAAGTTCAATTCTGAAATAGTAAATTAACTTACACTTGTTGCATAAATGCAGCCCTGTCAAAGTGAATTACAATGGTGGAGAAAATTGCATGAGGTAAGATGATGCGTTTTAGACCTCATAATCTTTATATTGGTATCATATTTGTGTTTAAATAATTATACATATTTATATAAATTTTAATATATTAATAATTAATATTTTATATATTTTTATATTATTGTTTATAATTTTTTTTTCATACTGTACCGTGTAGTATCTAAAATTATGACAGTGCGTTAACTACTTGAAACTCGATTGGGCCTTCGAAACCTCTTTTTCTATTGGGCTTTTCACTTCAAATTTCTGAACGGACAGGCCTTTGGGAAATGATCAGGTTGTAACTAAACCAATTTGCCAATATCAAATGCACCTTTGTTTTGTTTGCTCAAATATATTTAGGGCTAATTAATGTGAAAAAAAAAATCAAGCAATTTGTAGTATTTACTGGATGCAGACGCAAACCTTCAAAGAGAACAGTTCAGCTCTGGATTATTGTAAAACTGTCGTTAACATTAAGGTTTATCTACTTTTTGTGTTACTTAAATACTTGGGTTTATTTTATTACATTCAATATTTTTATCTCTTCTTCATTGCAAGGGAAAAGGGTAACTGATTTTGATTCAAAATTCAAATGAAAATTATAGTTTCCAGCAGCCATTATCATTCACTTCTTTCACGTAAATGAGTATGCATGGCATTGGTACCTCAAATCAATTTATACAACACATTCAAAGCTCAACACAGACAATAAACAAACATATTCAAAGCACCCCCCAAAACCAACCAGATTTATGCTTTCAAAGTTCTAACTCAGCAGAAAAAAGGCTCCCTTTCTTAAATGATTTTCCATTCAAAATTTGAGCTTGGATAGAGTTATGGCATCAAAGAGAAAAAAGTGTTAAATCTGACAAATTTTCATAAATAAAGATTTAATTGAAAACCAAATTGATTATTATTATTATTCCCTTCAATTGCTTTGTTGAAAACCCAAAATAGTAAATTATGCAAATATCCTCAAAAATGACATTTAATAGATGTAGTATTCTAATTTTATCGTTTTTAACCTTTGCGATATTCTTTATATAAAAAAAAAAAAAAACCCAAAACAGCTCGGGGATGAAGTGTTTGTTTCCCCTTCTAAGTGCTTTCAATTAGGAAGTCAACATCATCAAACCAAAATCTTCAGTTGGAACAACCGACCCAAAGCCTTGCAAGCAAAGTGAGAAAAAAAAAAAAAAAAGAAAAAGGCCGTGGGGAAAGTTGCGTAAGTATTCTTAAACAAAAGGGGAAGGGATGAGTTAACAATCATGACATCTTCGCATAAACTCCAATGTCATTTTCCCATATCATTCTCAATGTTAGTTATGAGAAAAAAATGCTTTGATTTGTTTGTTGCTTTCACGTCTTGATTCTGCTCCAAATCCTTAAACTATGTCGTCTTCCTACTTGGGTTTTCACTTTAAGAAACCAAATTTGAATAAAAAAAAAAAAATTCCAACGATTGTTTATGGAACAATATATAGTCCTCAGATTAATTTTTTTTCTTTTACCTAAAATGTCCCTCAAAACCCTAACTATGTTTCTGTTTCCTAAGTTAAAGGTCATTCTTTTTCTGAAGGGATAAGGTGACGTGGACTTATTATTTTATTTACACTGTGAAAATTACCAACCAAGCCCTAGCTCTTCTAGGAAACTGCCAAACTCGCCTGCCTTCCATGGTAATACTATTCCATTTTAACGTTGCCAAGAAAGAGATGAAAACATCCTTTTCCATTATCCTTAGTATTCATCACAAATTCACAATGTGGTTGCCAAGAACCGACCATTTTTTTCTAGGAATTTTTAGCCAATTAAACTTATTTTCTTATACTTTCCAAGTCTATTAAAACTATAAAAAAAAAGAAAGAAGAAGAAAGATTTGACAAATTTGATTTGGGTTGGGAGAAAAAGATTCCAGCTTTCACATTTGGAGATGCTAAGAATTTGGCATGAAATGACCAACAAAAGTGGAGTGTAAGTATAGAATATTACATGTTTTGAACCCAAGTTTAATTTATTACAAGGGAAAATGACCATAAAAAGAGTGATTAAGTAACTTAAGAATTAACAATGAAGTAATTTTTGGAAGCTAAAATCTTGACCGTAGGAAATTGAAAAAACATAATTGCAGATTTAATGCTTTAAAAAGGTTTAGACATAGATAAATCCGTCGCCTACACAATCCTCATCATCTTTATCATTATTTTTCGAACTTAGCTTAGAGATTTTTATTAATATTATTCTTTTATCTGGTTAAAAAAGGAAAATTAGAACAGTTTAAAAATCTGAAAATAGAGAAAAAATGGAGAATCTGGGGGAGATCTTAATAGTTTTAGAGGTGAAGAAAAGGCTCTCCCAATCATGCGTTTGAGCAGGCATCAGTAATCATGACTAGCTTTACTCCACGCACATAATAAGAACACAAAGCTTCTCACTTTTACTGTCACATAAAAAGAAAAAAAAAAAACCCATACCAAATTTTTCTGCATTTTATTGGTTTTTTTTTTTTTTTTAACTTCCATATTGCCCAACTGAAGCGGACATGTTTGCAACCTTATGGATGGAGGTTTCACCCACCACGAACAAATAGACTCCACCCAACAGCAGCAACGACATCATTACAATTTCAAGCTTTGTTTGCCTGTACCAAAGCTAAAAGCTAAGAGCTTTTGGGTTTCAAAATCTGTTGGAAGATTTTGCTACAGATGTATTGAGTCCAATGGGTGTTTCCCACAGAGGTTAGAGTATAGTGGTATGATAGTCAACAACTCTGTTTTTTGTGCTTCGCCTGGTCTTTTTGAAGAAGAGAAAGCTGAAATGGAGGGTTTGGTTGATAAAAGCGGAAGCTTTGACGATAAAAATGAAAGCTTTGGCGAAAATGGGGTTCAAATGGGGACATTTGCCGAGTTGCTTGAAGACAAGGGTCGTGAAAGTAGTTCAAGTTCTGATTTTTTAACATCAGAAACAACAGGGCTGGAGGAGGAACACAGCCACAGTAGTTCTGAGGAAGAGTCAGCTTCAGCACCTTCATTAGGTTGGCCTGTCCAGGCAAATGCCGAGACAGAAGACTACACCAGTAATAATTGTGGTGAAGATGGAAAGGAAATCCCCCTGGATGATAAGAAATTAGAGAAAAAAGGCTCCGCAATTTCAGGTATAATTGTTTAACATTATGAATATATCTCCCAGTTCCCTTGCTTGAATTATTTTGTTGATTAGTTTCGTTAATGGGGTTATAGAGATTGAGTTGATGAAGGAAAGATTCGCAAAATTGCTGCTTGGTGAAGATATGTCTGGGTGTGGAAATGGTGTTTGCACAGCCTTGGCTATTTCAAATGCCATCACCAATCTTTGTGGTATGCTGACAATTCTTTTAGAGATAGTCTCTTATCAATTTTATTTGTCTATGTGTGCGTTTGTTTCTGATTTTATGTTGGTTAATTGCTATCGAATTTTGTTTGATGCTTATTTGTCCTTGACTGCCTTAATTTTGAAGCCACCTTATTTGGGCAAATATGGAGGTTAGAACCATTACCTCCTGAGAAGAAAGCAATGTGGAGACGGGAGATGGAGTGGCTTCTTTCTGTAAGCGATCACATTGTTGAGTTGATACCTTCATGGCAGACGTACCCCGATGGAACCAAGCTTGAGGTAAAGCTATCTAAACTTTTCCATGTAAACATCTCCTAGGATTTAAAAATATGACACCACGGCAGTTTTTTGAATTCTAAGGAGCAAGTTGTATCTGGTGGCCGATTTGTAGTTTAAAATACCATGTCTAGTTTCTGGCGATTCGAATGCCATTGGTGATGAAATCCTCCCTAAGCAATTTATATAATCAGCAATTGTATGGTCTAAATATATTAGTACTTATTTAAATTATTTTACATGGCTTTTTGTTGTTGTGATTTCAGGTCATGACTTGCAGGCCCCGTTCGGATCTTTACATCAATCTCCCAGCTTTAAGAAAATTGGACAACATGCTTCTTGTGAGATCCACTGACTCTTATAACAATGTGGATACTTTTCTGTTGGGAGAGTTTAGTTTTAATATAACGATCATTTTTGCAGGAGATATTAGATGGTTTTATTGATACGGAGTTTTGGTATGTTGACCAAGGGATTCTAGCTCCGGAGGCTGATGGATCAGTCTCTTTTCGAAAAGCCCTTCAGCGTCAAGAGGAAAAATGGTGGCTTCCTGTGCCTCGAGTGCCTCCAGGAGGCCTCCATGAAAATTCAAGAAAGCAATTGCAGCATAAACGTGACTGCACAAACCAAATCCTAAAAGCTGCTATGGCAATCAACAGTAGTACTCTAGCTGACATGGAAGTCCCTGAATCGTATCTGGAATCTCTTCCCAAGGTAAAAGACAATAAATAAATACTCAGCGTTATACATTCTAGAAACTAGAAAGTTTTGGTTGTTAAAATTTTGCTACAAACTTGTTACAGAATGGCCGAGTGTGCTTAGGAGATCTTATTTATCGCTATATTTCATCGGATCTGTTCACACCTGAATATCTTCTTGATTGCCTTGACTTGTCCTCTGAGCATCAAGCTCTAGAGATTGCCAACCGAGTGGAGGCCTCAATATATTTGTGGCGGAAAAGGGCCAACTCCAAACCTGTTAACACAAGCCGATCCAGTTCAAAGTCGTCATGGGATTTGGTCAAGGACCTGATGGTTGATGCTGACAAGAGGGAAATGCTTGCAGACCGATCAGAGAGCCTCCTGCTTTGCTTGAAGCAGCGGTTCCCTGGTCTTCCTCAGACCACTTTAGATATGAGCAAAATTCAGTACAACAAGGTTTGTGTCAATAGTTGCAATTTGTAGATTTGTTCTTAAGAATGTTTTTACTTACAAAATTCATGCTAATAAATGAACATTACCATGTTAATTAGGATGTTGGAAAATCCATTCTGGAGAGCTACTCGAGAGTTTTGGAGTGCCTGGCATTTAACATAGTTGCGCGTGTCGATGATCTCATCTATGTGGATGACATGACCAAGCATTCAGATCAATTCTCTTCTCTGTCCAGAGCTGGTGTAATCAGTCAGAAGAGTCTTTCAATTCCATACTCAGTGCCCTTCTCCGGCACTCCTTATAGAACAGCTTTTTCTACACCAAACTTCTCACCAGCACAGCTAGTTAGCCATGCGAAGGGAGATAGAACACCGTTTCTCCCTAGCAGCAAAATTCCTCAGCGTGGGATGGGTGCGACAAAGTTCTTGACAGATTATCTTAGTATTGATTCAAAAGGGAAGGAAGACAGTAATTCAAATGAAGGAACAGAATCAGGTTCAAACATAGCTCAAGAAACATACTTATCTTTTGAAGAATGTCTAAAAGAGGCAGTGAGCCTACCAAAACGAGAGCCAGTTCTGGAGAAAGAGCCATAAGGTTGCGCACCAGGAGCCAATTTCTGGAGAGGTCTATCACCTGGCTCCTTTTTTGCTTTTATATTTGGTAGGAATAGGAAGATGCTTGAGAATGGCAAACATTCACCTTGTTATTTAGATTTCATCGTCAGTAGATGTCTATAAATAATAATGAATTGAGTGGTTCATCTTTTCTCAGGGCATCATTAATGGGCTCAAACTTGATCCTAGCAGAACATTTATGGATCATACATTAGAATAGACTGCCAAACTACCTGTAAACTTGTCTATATAAACTTCAAAAAGAAACTTAAAACACGGATTCAGATCTCAGTGTCAGTGATGACATCCAGAAATTTTCCAGCTTGCTTAAACTTAAACCTGACCCGCAAAACATAAGGGTGATAAAGTGGAATGAAGAAATCCTAATGCTACTGCTCTTATTAGGGGTTCTGACGTTCTGTTACAGATATCAATTGAAAGATAATGCTTATGTGAATGTACTAACTAGTTTAAGTCCATCAGACCCGAAGCATATTTCAATGCACTGATGGGAGTATCAACAAAGTTGGAGTAGTTGATTGTAAGTTGATTATACTTTGCCACAAAAAAGTAGCTTGATTGGAACAAGCACTGTGTTCAGTTGTTGTCGGCAATGGAGTTACATAAATAGCAACTGAAGTGGCCAAATGGCAAGCTTATGAGGTTCTTTCACCGTCGTTGAGATGATTACAGATGGAGGACTACATAAAAAAAGAATGATCATTGTTACTGCAAACACCTAACTTTGATAGAACTAAAACAAGAACTAGATAATGCTCCTACATCTTTCTTAAATCAAAGTGCTGCAATAATAAAATTGTCTCTTCTAGTGCCAGCCCCATTATCATTAGTGGCTTCCATTTTATGCTCAAAGTTATAGTATAAATACCCCCTCAGAAGAGGGGAAGTTGCATTCAGGGTCAGGGTTTAGCTAGAGGATTCTGGGATTTTTGAGATTAAGAGGAAATGGCCGCTGCATTGAAACTCAAATGTGTTTTGGGATTGATTGTGGTTGTCAGCATTTTGGGGTTAGCAAGGGTTGATGCGGCTGGGGAATGTGGAAAATCATCCCCTGACAATGAGGCAATGAAGCTAGCCCCATGTGCTGAAGCAGCACAAGACGAGAATGCTGCTGTCTCGGCCAGTTGCTGCGCCCAGGTGAGGAAAATTGGCCAAAGTCCAAGCTGTCTCTGCGCCGTTATGCTCTCAAACACCGCTAAATCATCCGGCATCAAGCCTGAAATTGCCATAACAATCCCTAAACGCTGCAACATAGCCAACCGTCCAGTCGGTTACAAATGCGGAGGTTAGTCATGAATCTCATTGCTCCATTTTAACTCCTGAATTCAAGTTTTTTAATATATATTTTAACTGTTTGTTTTGCAGCTTATACACTTCCCTGAAGGGAAAATTTGGGGACTCAAAACTGCTATACAGTTGCCGGAGTCAGCTCACTATGTAGCTTAAGCTTGCCTTTGTACGAATAAAAGCTTGTAGCTTGTTTACATCCAATAATAATAATAATAAT
>JBBYHM010000027.1:12603889-12620038 GCA_038381775.1 Adansonia rubrostipa | reverse complement strand
ATTTATATTTATATAATTTACTAAAAAAATATCAATTATTAAAAAAATCTAAGTAGTCTCTTGAGTAAAACAATTCTTTTAATTTATTTTTTTAAAATAGTATGTTAAAATTTAAGAGGATTGGCAATTTTTTTAATAAAAAAGTGATAAGTTATTTTTTAAAAAATTATTTTTTAAAATAAAAAATAATTAATTAATTATTATTTCAAAAAAATAAAAAACAACATAATTTTATATTTATTTTAAAATTTTTATTTATATTTTTTAATTAATATTATTTAATTTATAAAGATAAATATCTATGTTAAAAATGAAAAAAATGTCATTTTCAAGGAGTGGAAATAGATGCGAAAAAAATGGGCGAATAGCGGCATGTGCCTTTTTCCTGTTTACCCCACGCCATGTACTTTGGAAATCACGTTCCTTAATTTTATTTTATTCTTTTAATTTTCAACCAATAAATAAATAAATAATTACTTCTTATGATTTCAACCATTTGAAGCTAAAGGCACGTGAACTTACTTTTATTTTGTTTTTTTGTGTTTATTAATTTCAACCAATTAAATAAAAATCAGATTCAAGGTTAGCAATCCTTTTGCTTTGGGTTATGGGTTCAACAAGTTCTACTAGTTGAATTGAATTATTTAAGTAAAAAGTAAACTAATTATTAAATATAAAATTTTAATATTAAATGAATATAAAATATAATAATTAATTAATAAAAATATATATTTAATTTAATAGTATGGTTTTTAATATATGATTAAAAAATTAAAAATTCAAATTTTATTACTTAAAAAAAAAGAAAAAAATTCATTTTTATTGATTTAATTTAATTTTTACTGTTAAATTAATTTTTTAACTTTTTTTTAATTTTTTAAATGTATCAAATATTATAAGTTATCAATTTTCAATTAAATCGGTACAATATTATACCTGATTTCAACTTTCTAACACAGGCATTGCTCGCTGTAATAAGGAATCGGTTTTTTGGTAATACATTAATGGCAGAAATTTTCTTTTTGCCTTTCAAGTTGGCCGTTTGATTTCATCTACTTTTTGTTTTTTTCCCCCTAAGGATTGAATTAGATTAGGTATCGGCTCGCAAGTTTGTTTCTAGTTAATAATCATTTAATTATGTTATTCAAATTGTCATTTCAAATTTATATGATGGCATGAAAGTAGATGACAATTGACTATGCCTAACCAAATTATTTAATTTTTTAAAAAAAAATTAAAATTTTTTATTTGTAACAGTTTAATTAATTCATATGATGCATAGTAATAATTTGATATCTAAGTTTTAAGTAGGTATTGTTTGATTTTAGATATTCTACTTATTATTGTTTACTTGATCGGCTAATTGTTAGTTCTTGAATTATATTATTCGAGTTTAAAGTAAATATTATATATAAATATATATTTTAAATTTTTTAAAAGTATTTAAAAATTTATATTTTTATATTTATATTTATATTTATCAAATATAAAATATTTTAAAAAATTAAAGAAATCAGTTGGGGATGGGATTAGCCAGCAAAATTACAAAAACAAAACGATAAAGTTAACAACACCTAACGTTGTTCACTTTAACATTAATTTAATACTAATGAAGGTTCTGTCAACTTCTGATATTTTATGCTTAGATTACTAAAATCATGAGATGCGCAGTACAAAGTACTACTTCGAATAGATTAAATATGTTTAAAAAAATATATTAATCAAAACCAACTTCCAGAAGCACATAGTTTAACCTTATAACAGCTCATGATTTATTTAATCATTATATAGATGCATGAGGGGATGTGAAATTTGCTTTCACTTGAATTTAATAAATCATATATTTATATATTTTATTATATTATAATTATATTTAAAATATTTTTTATTTATATAAATTTTAATATATTAATAATTTATATTATAAAAATTTAAAATATATATTTATATTATTTTATATGTAATATATTTATATAATTATATAATTATATAAAAAATTTATCAAAGTTTACGCATGCAGTTCAAAGATGCAAAGCAGAATACGGAAGAGCTCAAATCTTCATGCCAATCAAAGTTGCTTTTTTTGGGGGTGAGATTATAGATTAGGGTTAATTAGAATTATTGTTTATTTTAGGATATGATTAGACATTTTGAAGGATGATGTTTGGAAAAAAAAAATTAGGGTTAATTAGAATTATTGTTTATTATATAAAAATTAATTGTTATTTAAATTTAATTATAAAATATATAATATTAATATAAAAATTATTTTTTAAATATTTTTAATAATAAAATAGATTTGTGCTATGATTAGACCGAATTTAAAAAAAAAAGAATAAAAAAAATACAAGCCGTGACTCTCAATTCAATTCACGAACAACTTTAATAATAGTTTAATCTGAAGGAATATGTTTTAATATAATAATTTAATCATAAGGGCGTAAAACACGTATTAGATGCTAGAGTTTTTATATTCCTAAAGTTTAAGATGCCAAAAAAAAAAAGTTTGCCTAAGTGATGTAAAATAATATATATGTTCGTATTTTTTAAGGTGTGTTTATGTATATAAAATGAATTAAAAATATATAATTGTAATAATAAAATTTAAAAAGTGATACAGTTTGTCTTATAAAATATGTGACTTGTCTTTTCTTGTTATTGGCCAATATATGTATAATATCCTTACACTCCTATATGTTGTTAAAAGCTTAAACATTGAGAATAAAGAGTATAATATTATCCTTTTTCTTACAACTAAAGGTATAGTTAATGAAACATAATTAAAAAAAAATTCGAAAAGGAGAGCTTCAATTAAATGACTACATTTAAGTTAAACCCGTTTAAGAGTCAGATTATTTACTTAAATTAAACCTTTGATATAATTTTTTTAATGTGAAACGGCTTGAATTATTATTTAATAATAAAAATAATTTATTTAAATTTAATTTTAAATAATATAAAAATATTTTATTTTTATTAATCTACAAACAATAATTCAGACTTTTAGATTTTAATACAAAATATAAAAAATTTCTGTCAATGTCTTAACCCATTGATATCTCTAATATAAGCACTCCAGCATGCGTTTGATCAAATTTATGTCGCTCAAAAACCCCCCACCCCCCCTTGTTGGTTGTTGTTGTTGTTTGTCGGTAAGATGCGCTCAGACTGAGGCCTTGATTTATCCATTGGATTTATAATTTTTTTACCTTCTTACCAAACAAATTTTAAGTGTAAACTATTTAACGACGATTAATTAAAAAAATAGTTGTATGATATGAAACTAGCTAATCAATTTATGAGGACAAAGCAGCTGGATAATAATTCATACATGATAATTTGATTTGCTTTTCATTGAATTTGTCAAAGCTCTGTTGAGATTTGTATGAATTGCCATTTGCTGCTATGTATTATATTATGGATAATTATATTATTAATAGACGGTTAAAAAATTTCACAAATAAAATTTATGAATATACGTATTTTATTTATTCTTTATTTATTTAAATTTATACTGTACTAAACACGTGCTATCATATAAGTTCACTTGTGAAATTCTTTTACCATTGTGTTATTGTACATTTGATAGAAAAAGGAACATACTAAGTAGTATTCGAAAAGGAAGAGATCTTTAGAAGTGATGTTTCGATAGATCGCAGTTTTATTTGTCAAATGTAAAGTAAATGCAAACACTGTAAATCAAAGACAGATCAGATCTTTTTGGACAATTGGAGTTTAAGCCAACAAAAATAAACCAACTGTTTTGCTTTTGCTTTCTTTTTTGGAATTTTTAACGAAATTTTCAAATATACAAAGCCGAAAAGAGGGGAGTTGGGGGGGGGGGGGGGGGGAAGGCTACAAATATCCTTTGAAATGTAGAACTTTTGGGATCACAGAGCAGATCCCACTATGGTAGGCGCCTAGGACTCCAATAATAACTTGCAGGAGTCCGTGGCATAGGCATTGGCAGCACGGCCTTCAAGCCTTAACAAAATATTGGGTTATATGTTGGTTAATTCTACAGCAGGCCTGTTTCATCGAGCCCACATTTAATACCTATCCTAGGCTAGGCCCATTCCCGCATCTCAATGTATAAAGTGAACCATTGGGCCGCAGTTTGTCTACCTCATAATAATTAACAAACCATGAAACGAAGAGTCCCCAAGTCTAAAAGAACTTAAAAAAAGATTAGGAACGACATTCAGACGCAAAGAAACCAATAACATAAAGTTATAAATAGAGGCACTGCAGTACAAACATCTCAATGACCCAATGACTTATAAACTATTTAATTCTTGTTCTCATTTTAATAGAAATTATTCCAAGGCGGCATAAAATGCCAAAACAGGGCGTTGGCAACAAAGAAAACACAGCTCTGGAGCATGTGATTCCACTAATTTTCCTTTCATCCATCTATCGACTATTCATTTTTCCTTTGAAGTATCCGTGTCTGACACCAATATCTAATACAATTAATCTGACACATTATTACGAGGGTATACTCTTTTAAGACCCTCCAAATACATTAAAAAAAAAAACTTTGAAAATTTGAACATATTCTGAACATATCTAAATATTGAATGGTCACGCCCACCCAAGTTTGAGTAACTTAGAGCGTTCTCATCCATCAACTCAAAGAAGCAAAACCAATAAAATGTCAAACATAAAAACATTGTCCGAGAGAATTTCTAAAAGCAAAAACTAAATTACTACTGAGACACGCCCAACCACTTGGAGAAGTTTTCAAACTCTGTGTAATCACTGTCTGAGATCATAGTCTGATACCATGCTTTGCCCGCTGACTTAATTGCTGTTGCCTCCTCCTGAAACACCCAAAAGAAAAAGACAAATGTAAGGAGCAAAGACTCAATAAACTAACACTCCATTCAACATATCAAGATTTTGAGAAGGCCAGTTCTAAAATAGATAAAGGATCCAAATTCCATAGCAATAATAATAATTAAAGACCAAAATAACAACATGGAGGCTAGAATCCTTAATACACTAAATTTTCCACAGAGATGAACAAGGAATGAAATGGTATGCCAGATAAAATTGATGAAAACGTAAATTAGGCCAGAGTAAGAATGTATAAAAGAGAACGAAAACAATTTGAATCCTATAAAGACACATACATTTGCAACCCATAATTTGAATACAACAAATGAATAAAACAGAGTCAAGTGAAACAAAAAGAATGTCGATATAAGTCATTTTGGGCCCAAATCAGTACTCAATATAAGTTGGAACAATTAAAGAATAAAACACCTAGCATATGACTAAACAACATGACTCGAACAGATAAAGCAAAGAGGCAACAAATGATAAACATGGAGAAAAGACAACTGAAGAACAGGTATAAGGTAGAGTCATCCAAATAAGTATCATCCCCCAAATGCAAAATATACGTTCCACAAGATTACGTAGTCAAAAAGCGACCAAGCATGGTATTAAGAGGCAACAGCCGTTGTAGTTAGCAGAGATAATATCTCAACAAATAAACGTGTAAAAACTAAAATAGACACACTTTTAGTAGCTCTATACCAAAAAAGAGTAATTCTCATAAGCTCAGAAACAACATAGAGAGCAAGTAAAAAAAAAATTGTGAAACAGTAATAAGCAAAAAAATTCCTTTAATCATTTATACAGTAATCACAGTTGAATTCAAGAAGCAAAACACATAATTCCATCGACAAATAATATAAGACATCAGCCTAAGCCACGGAAAATTGCAATTATCATCATAAGATATTCAAAAGCATTAAGAAAATATGCAAAATGAAAGAAAAAAAAAAGAATCGATATATACCTTAGAAATGGGCTTCCTCTTCTTGTCAAGCTTCTCCTTCTTAACCTTAACACGTTGTGCCTCAGCCAAGAGAGACATCCTCCTAGCAGTCTTTGCATATGGGTTCAACTTCAGCATAGCATTCAAGTTTTTAAGTGGATTCTTCTTCAGAGGCGCCCTCTTGATCTCCTTCTTAATTGGGTTCACGACCGATTGCACTTCATCAGAGTTAATAATCCTGGCCAAATCAGCATTCACCATCTTGGCACGCGGCAAGACATACCCCTTCTTCTTCTCAGAAGGCTTCTCAAACGACCCATAAATCGAGTCAAGCTTCTCGTAAGCCGACTTGGTCCAAATAATGAACCTTCCAAGGTGTCCACCAGGAGCGAGTTTCAAAAGATTAAGCCTCTCCACGTTAGCAACCTCGACTCCAGGAATGTTCCTGAAGGCTTTAACGAGCTTGGCCCCCTCAGTTCCATAAACAATCAACGGACCTTTACGGGAAATGTACCTTCGGTTCCTCATTTTACCTTTTCCGGGTCGGATTCCTTGGCTGTCCTTAGCCTTTTCCACATCAGGATATGCTCCGACCTGTTTCAAAACCTTAATTGCAACCGAGGTTTTCTCCACGCTCTCCACAGCGTCAGATATGATAAGAGGCATCTCCGGAACAGCCTCGATACGGTGGCCACGTGCCATGACGAGGGAAGGGATAGCAGAGGCAGCAATGGCGGAAGCAACCGCGTAACGCTTCTGGTTAACGTTGATTTTCCGATGCCAGCGGCGCCAGATCTTGGTAGGAGCAAACATGCGACCTCCACGACACATGTTTCCAAAAGCACCTTGGCCAGCACGGTGAGTACCGCCACCAGGAACACGGGGGATACGCGAGACTGCACGGCCGGTACCCCAGGATTCAGCGGAAGTTTGGTGACCAGCGCGCTTAGAGACGGCGTAGGGCTGGCGGCGGTTTTTGGAGATGTTGTCATGGACAAAGGTGACGATGTCTGGTCGAATCGAGGCTTTCATAACATCAGCAAGAGGAACCGTAGGGGTCGCGTCAGTAGCCATGTCGGATTCTATGGTTTGGACAGAAACCAGAGGTCTGGCGGCGGATGCCATTGTATAGGGTTTGGCTTGTGAGGGCAAGCGTGGCGAGAAAATGAAGTAAAATGAGAGAGAGAGAGAGAGATGCCGCTAGGGTTTTGAGTAGTGTGGAGACGTTATGAAAGAAAGCAACAATGGTAGGGTTCAGGTTGTTTGGTTACGAGAAGTTCGCTGTTCCAACAACAAACGGGCCAATGGGAAAAAATTTAGGGCACTTCATCCAAATAGCCCAGAGTAGAGTTCAATTTACGGGCCAAGAAAATGATTGAATGTCCAAGCTTCCCCACCACCCCCCCCCCCCCCCACTCACCAATAAAAATAATTAGTATTTTTTCTTTGTTTTTGGTTTTCAGTTTATATTTTTGCTTTTTATTTTCTACTAAAAATAAAAAATAAAAAAATAAAATACTAATCTAATGTAGCGTAAAATTCCAAAAAAGTGAAAACTTCAAAATGTAACATAATTATTTTATCTTTGAAAATTAATAATTGTAAATAAATATATAGTTCCTACATTATGGAAGACAAAAAATTGTCTCACGAACTTTGAGTTGGGCTCTTAGATGGTATGTCAAAGAAAAATAGTCGGGCTCTTGGATAATAGGGAGAGAAATGTGAGATTGTGAGTGCAAGCTTGAGGTTATTTCATAAAGGTGACATACATTTTAGGTTATAGTAATTAAAAATAAACAAGATATTTTACAATATTTTACATTATAAAGCAAAAGCAATTTCATATGAAAGTCTCCTCCCAAAGCATGAAATCCATATTTTACCTATTTATTGTATATCAATACAAGCTGCATGGCAAAAGGTGCTTGAGAACTAAAAAAGGTTATGAGAAATGAACAACATTTGAAAATATTTATATGCTTGAAACAATTTCAGACGCAAAGAAATCATTACCCAATAATAGCATAAAGTTGACTAAAACGCTGCAAAACAAACATCCCAATGACATAAAAGATCAATTAGATTCGTAAACTATTTAATTCTTGTTCATATTTTAATAGAAACTACTCCACAAGGCCATAACAATGGGAAAACAGGGCGGAGGCACCAAAAAACCGAGCTCGGAAGCATCATGCCAATCTACTACTTTTTTCCCACCCATTCTCATGCACAACTCAAAGCAGCAAAGCAAAACAAATAATATGTCAAAACCTGATTAAAAGATTTGTCTATGGGAAATTTCTAAAGCAAAAGGCTAAATTACTACTGAGAGACGCCCAACCACTTGGAGAAGTTCTCAAACTCTGTGTAATCACTGTCAGAGATCATAGTCTGATACCACGCTTTGCCTGCTGACTTGATTGCTGTTGCCTCCTCCTGAAACCACCCAAGGAAAACAAAAGAAAGCCGCAAGAAGTCAAATAACTACCATAGCATTCAACAAATCAAATTTCCCAAGGCCAGGTCTAAACTAGAAGGGGTCCTTGCAATAATAATAATAATTAAAAACCAATATAAGTACATAACAACATGCGGGCTAGAATCATCAATATGCAATTTTTTCACGACGATGAACAGAGAATCCAATGGGAAGCCAGATAAAATATTGATGAAAATGTCAATACAGGGTAGAGCGAACCAAAAAGAATGTCATTTATAAGGCAATTTGAGGCCAAACTCATGCTCAACATAATGTGAAAGAATTAAAGAATAAAACCCATATAGCATACCACTGAACTAAATCACTCCAAGAAATAGTGCAAACTCACACCAAATGCTGAACAAGGTGAAAATATGACTCGAGAACAGAGTCCTCCATTGTCAAAAAAACCAAGTAACTAAAATAGACACACTTCTATGAGCTCCCCACCCCCCCCCAAAAAAAAAAAATCTCATAAGCACAACAACAATATAAACAGCAGCTAATCAAACAATTATGCAGTGATAAGCAAAAGGATTCCTTTAATCAGATAATAATCACAGTCAAATTCAAGAAGAAAAAAATCTAAAATATAAAACATTAAGTAAAAGCACACATAATTCCATTGACATACACCGTAAGACATCAGCCTAAGCCACGGACAATTAGAACTATCATCATTAAGAAAACGTGCAAAATGAAAACAGAATTAATATACCTTAGAAATGGGCTTCCTCTTCTTGTCAAGCTTCTCCTTCTTGGCCTTAACTCGTTCCGCCTCAGCCAAAAGAGACATCCTCCTAGCTGTCTTTGCATATGGGTTCAACTTCAGCATAGAATTCAAGTTCTTAAGTGGATTCTTCTTCAAAGGTGCCCGCTTGATCTCCTTCTTAATCGGCTTCACCACCGACTGCACCTCATCAGAGTTAATAATCCTAGCCAAATCAGCATTCACCATCTTAGCGCGAGGCAAGACATACCCTTTCTTCTTCTCAGACGGCTTCTCAAATGACCCATAAATCGAGTCAAGCTTCTCGTAAGCCGATTTGGTCCAAATAATGAACCTTCCAAGGTGTCCACCAGGAGCGAGTTTCAAAAGATTAAGCCTCTCCACGTTAGCAACCTCGACTCCAGGAATGTTCCTGAAGGCTTTAACGAGCTTGGCCCCCTCAGTTCCATAAACAATCAACGGACCTTTACGGGAAATGTACCTTCGGTTCCTCATTTTACCTTTTCCGGGTCGGATTCCTTGGCTGTCCTTAGCCTTTTCCACATCAGGATATGCTCCAACCTGTTTCAAAACCTTAATTGCAGCCGAGGTTTTCTCCACGCTTTCCACAGCGTCAGATATGACCAGAGGCATCTCCGGAACAGCCTCGATGCGGTGGCCACGTGCCATGACGAGGGAAGGGATAGCAGAGGCAGCGATGGCGGAAGCAACAGCATAACGCTTCTGGTTAACGTTGATTTTCCGATGCCAGCGGCGCCAGATCTTGGTGGGAGCAAACATGCGACCTCCACGACACATGTTCCCAAAAGCACCTTGGCCGGCACGATGAGTACCTCCACCAGGAACGCGGGGATACGCGAGACAGCACGGCCGGTACCCCAGGATTCAGCAGAGGTTTGATGGCCAGCGCGTTTGGAGACGGCGTAGGGTTGGCGACGGTTTTTGGAGATGTTGTCGTGGACGAAGGTGACGATGTCTGGTCGGATCGAGGCTTTCATAACATCAGCGAGAGGGACGGTTGGGGTAGCGTCAGTGGCCATATCCAATTCTAGGGTTTTGACGGTGACCAAAGGTCGGGCGGCGGCTGCCATTGTTTAGGTTTTGGGTGAGAGAGAGGGTGGGAAGAAAATGAATAAAATGAGAGAAAGAGCGACGTTAAGAATAGGATTCGGGTTGTTTGGTTAAGGGATTATTTCCTCTATTTGCAAACGGGTCAATAAGAATAAGATTTTCGGCCACTAGATCCGAAGATCCAACCCAAACCATATTTCAATTTACGGGCATCTAAGTTATTATTATTATTATCCATGCTTTTGCTTTTTGTTATTTATCCATTGTTTTCGGTTTATTTTTTATATTTTTTTTTACAAAATTTTTTAAAAAAAACCACCAATCAAACAAAACCTAAAATTACTAAAAACAATTAGTTGAACCTTGATAACTACATATATTATTTTATCTTTCCAAATTAACTAATTATAAATAAATATGTAATTTCTTCATTATTATTAATTGTGAATAAATATGTAATGTCTAACTCCAATTTCAAGTATCTTCACAAATATTTTCCTTCTAAAGTATCTTTTGCAAGAAAGATCATCTCTATTCCGCCGGTAAGTACCAAGCTGTGCAACTTTCACAGATTCATACCTTTGTTCGCAGGAATAATACAGTAAAAGTTCTTTCAATTTTATATAGGCCATTAATTTGTTCCTCTATAGGCAAATCCTATGTTACTTAACGTGTCGGACATGGATATACATTCAAAAACGGTATACTTAATTTTTTTCTCTAAAGTCTTACATATATTTGAAAGATCATATCTTTATATCCATGTCCAAATATGAATGCAACAGGACATGAGTATTTTAAGAAAAAAGAAAAGTCGAAGTAACATAAGCAAATCAATAAATTCCTAATGAAAAATGATGCTTAATATATAGGAAATACAACTATTTTCCAACTGAAGGCAATCATATTGATCAGTGAAAACTGAGGACTCCACAAATTGCACATTGTTTAGCACGGGGGTAAATGAATGAAAGTCAAAATTTGATTTTGTTCATAAACTTAACGAGTTACAAGTTACAAGTACACTTACTTCAAGTAATTCAGACTACCACTCTTATCAATCTTCATCATCAGAGCTTCCTTCATCACTACTATAATCACTGCTATCATCATCTGGATCGAGAATATCCAGTTCAACATGTCGCACCTGAATTGGCTCAGGTGGCTTGTGCAATCCTGGAGGCAGAACAGGCCGCAAGTTCGGCCCTTCCATTCTAGGTATAGACAAGGAGTCCAACGGAGGCAGTGGCACTGGATCCCCAGGCTTCCATCCTGGTGGTGGCACTGGCAAGTTCGTTGGCAACTCCACAGGCATTCCAGGTTTCCAGCCTGATGGAACTGTAAAATTCGGAGGAAGCAAACTCTGAAGGGCTGCCAAATTTGCCAGCGGATTGGTATCCACAGGCTGTGCCGGTGGTGGCTCAATGATTGCCTCAACAGTTTTCTCTTTGGTCTCAACTGTTTTAGGTAAACCAACATCAAGATCAGCGTAGTTATACAGCTGAGAAGCACGCATCTGCTCCTCCTGTGGAGCAGGAGGGAGTGCCACACGAAGCGGCGCCTGTCCAGCACCAAACTCAGGAGGCGCAAAAGTAGTGTAACTAATGCGATGCGCATACGACAAAATATCCGACAAATTCAACTGAGATGCAACTGTGGTGGTACAAGAATCATCATCATCATCATCATCCTTCAAACCATTATCCTCTAATTTCAACCTCTTTGGTTTCTGATAACCAGAATAATCATCAACAAGAATATCAAGAACCTGTTCCGCCTCTTTAAGTTTGTTAGCAAAAGCTAGGACTGCACCATCTTTAAACCTAATTTCCCTTGCAATTTTCTGCTTAGCATCTTGAAGATCCAGGATTTCTTGGAGCTGGGCAACGGCTTCGAAGAGTTGGGTTTGCAGGGAAGCGAACAACGAGATGACTTCCTTAGTGGAAGTAGGGTTGGATTCGAGTGGAGGTGGAGGCATTGATTGTATTTGTGAAGAGAGAAAAGAAGGGAGAGATCCACGAAAAGCCGGAACCCAAACGGCACGATTATGGGACACTTCGAAGAGCTTAGAAGCTAAGGAAGCCATTTGAAGGAGAAGGGATTGAGCTCTGGGGAGTGGAGGGAGAAGCGAAAGAAGAGTGGAAGAGGTGGTAATGGCTGAAACATTGGAATTTGGCTGTTGTTGCTGGGGCTGGGATTGGGGTTGAGAAGAAGGATATTTGGGTGGAGTAGGGTTTTGAAGAGAAGGTGAATTAGGGTTCGTTAAGCCTAATCTAGCCGGGGATTGAACAATTTGATGTTGCAGCATCTTCAATTTTCTTGATTTCTAATTCAATTTGCTCCTAGTCAAAATTTTTCAAAGGAATTTGAGAGGAAAGAAAGTGATTGCAGCTGTGAAACCAAAAAAAAAAAAAATCGAAACCTAGAGACCAGAATTGCAAAGAAGTAACTGATAAAAACAGCAGACAAATCAGAAATTGTTCATTGAATTTAATAGAGTCGTAATCTTACCAAACCAGCAAATCTGATAGCTAAATCCCAGTTCTTCCCCCTTCACAGAATTTGCTTTCGTTAATTTCGTCGAAATTTGTGAAAATTTGACTAAAGAATTAGGTTTATATATTGGGCCAGGCGGACGCTGCTTTACCTTCCTAGCCCATTTTATGAGGTCTCGCTTAACATGAAGATATTTATACCAACATTTCAATTAGGGCCGAAAGGTGGCTCGAAAAGTTTTTACTTTTTAGATTTGGGTTTGGTAAGATTTGATTGAGTTAAAAATTTATTTTATTATTTAAAATAATATTTATAATTAAATTTGAATAAAATAATTTTTATTTATTTAAATAATAATTCGAATTGAATTGGTTTAAATTAAAACAATTAATATCCAAATTTCGACATAACGAAGAACCTGTTGGCTCAAATATTAATGTAGTAAAACAAACTTTCAGTGCGAAAATTATTGCATGAGTGTGTTGTTTTCGTACAACTGGTTTGATCTTTAATAACTTACAATGGTACAAAGGAATTAGCAGAAGAACCCCAGCTTTGACACCAACTATGCAGGATCCTGGGGAGGATTTCAGTACTCCTCCATAGAAGTCCGCTAAAGTTGGCGAATCAATCTGCGAGTTTCCTTCAAAGAGCTTCATGAATGTCTTGGACATCACAGCAACCAATGTCAAACTGAGAGATTAATAGTTTTGTAGAATTTGTGTTAATAACCAATGTGATAATAGATAAGAAATCTATCATATTGTCATGGAGATCCTTCTAGCTACATGCACAAGGCAGAACGATGATCCTTATTACAAATAATGTTCAAATTCTCGTAGTTCGATCTTCCCGATTAGGTAAAAACCAGTAACAAACAAACCTCACAAGAATATACACACTAATCTGGCTGATAGGTCAAAACATGGTGACAACCGATAGGCCTGATCTCATTGGACGTCATGGAGCTCGAAAGTCTGCAGTAGAAAACTTTTCTTCCACTCGTCATTTCCATCCATTTCTCCGGCTGACGGCTGCAACTCCTTCACCTTCGTAAACATCCAGGCATCCTGCCGAAGTCTCACTAGGCACTTTTAGAGAGGGAAGGTAGAAAAATATGAAAAGCACGTACTGGCTGGCAAGTCCTACATAATAAATAGCTTAACACAATATATCATTCGTTTGGTTCCCCGGAAAAATTCCCCCGGTAACTCCCACCATGTTTGTGCTGACGTCTTATGAGGACAGTGCCTTCCTCTGCATCAACCAAGGATCAATTAGTCTGCATTAAAGAACAGTCATTTAAAACAAAACTAGTCCATGCTAATTGATAAGGGAAAAAAACTTTTGTCGGTTTTTTCCGTTCAAGTAACCAAAATGAAATTGAAATATGCGAGTATTCAAGCATTGTAAACGAGTATGCATATGTAATAGCGACGTAATCATGAGACATTTTTTTTATCAAAAGGAAGAAAAGAAAAAAAGGAAGTTGAAAGCACATAGTTTCCCAAGTCGATGACATTTGGATGGAAAATACATGAAGTATAAACATAAAACTTCAACAATACTTACAATTGGCTCGAAATCCGGACTACACAAGTTAACAGTGAGGTTCCTCATCAGTAATAAAACCTGCACATGATAACAAAAACAAATTACATGGAGCAACTCAAATGATCTAGAGCAAGGAAATATTTTTGGGGCAGAAATTTACGTGAATCAAAAGTCATTTTCAATCAGTCTTTCCTTTGATTTTTTTTATACAAATTCTTCATTATTTAATGTAAATTCTGGCATTTTTATTACATATACTACAAATATGAACTGTTGATATAAAAAAATTAGTGATATTTGACTCACAGTTTCATGGTTTATAGGATCCATCTCTTTAAGTTTTTGTATGTGTCCTTTGGTGTCTGGATCGAAGATGCTCCCAATGAAGTTATAAACTTCAGCAAAATTAGGTATACCTGCGAGAAGCCGATAAAGCTGACATATAACATCGACTTACAAACAAAGTTACCCGAGAAAAGAATTAGTGATATTCAACAGAACTACCATGAATCATGGGTGCTTGTTTCGCTTGCTTTGGCATCCTGGAACTACATATCGTCCTACTCGAGCATCTGATGCCACTAACACCACAGTCACTAATCGTCGCAACGCCCTTTGATCCAATATCAGCTGAATCAGTAACGTTATATGTATAAGAAGTGCTGGAAAGGTTTCCTTTAGGAAAGCTAGTCTACTAATATTATAACAAAAGAAAACAACAGAGAGAAGAATTCATGCCTTCGGCTACTCGAAGACTTGTAAATTCGTCCTGTTGTAGCAAAGGTTTGCTTGAGGCGGTGTTTACCATCATGATAGCTTCATCCCAGGGAGCATATCCAGGTACAATGGTATTTATCGAAGAAGGATAAGCCATGGATGCTTGCAATGGCACTAAAACTGTGAACTTTGAGAGCATGTCAAACAAGTAATGATAACCCACTAATTCAATCAATATATCATCGTAATCCGTTTTGAGAACGAACCGTTTTTAGACGCCTTTTGCAGGTAAGGATGAGAAGCCTTGCGCTTGGGGCGAGGAGGAGGCACATGTGCCATTGTCCCATTCTTTTGAACCTTCAAAAAGTATTTCTGGGCATGGCTTCGAATCTGACAAAAGGCAGAAAATATTCATTTTGAAGAAAAAAATGAACCAGAACGAGATTAAAGATGAATAAGCTTTAGCTCAAAAAATCAAATTTTGTCTTTAAACCTGGATAACTGTCTTTGAACCGACAAAGTCTTCGATTTTTTTCCAGTCACGATCAAATCTAAGTCAGCAAGAAAGAAAGAAAAAAACACTATAATTATATATATAAAAACACAAGTTAATAAGAATGTTTTTCTACTATAGAACAACATTAATTCTTGGCTTTAAATTGCTAATATACATAAATAGAAACGACGAAATGTATTACCATTGGCATCCTCGTATAAGGTTCAAAGCACAAGTTAACAAGGAAGTTTTAATTATGATTACTTAAGTTCTTGTACTAAATTCTGCCAAAATTAAGCTCCAAAACAACGTTCATTGAGTACCAAATTTACAGCATCAATTTCTCTGAATAAAACATACAGTTCAAATTAACACAAAAATGGTTCATTCAAGATTTACAATGTTCTAAACTTGCCAAAATAGAATGATTGAAACTAGGAAAAACAACACGAAAAGGGAAAATTTTCCCACTAAAAAGAGGAGATCGGAAGTTGGAAAACGAAGAAAACAGTGAAACAAAGTAATAGGTACTTGAAATTCATTTTTTATTCAAAAAAGAATAAAATTAGATCAAAAGTTTCAACTGTACAAAGAAAAATAAGAACATACAGCTGAAGAGCTTCAAGGAACTTGTCATGTTCTTCTTCAGTCCAGCTCTCACGTGACTTGGTGATAGTGTAAGGTTTCCTGACTTTCTTCCCGGAACCATCAGCGGTGGAGGTGGTGGAAGACTGCGGCGGAGGAGGCGATGATGAGTTCATGTTTTTGCTTTTCCTTTGTTTAAACCGTAGACAATAGGACTGTCTCTTAAGATA
>JBBYHM010000027.1:12517897-12563821 GCA_038381775.1 Adansonia rubrostipa | reverse complement strand
TTATTGTTGCCTCTGGTTTGGATCTATATATATATATATATATATATATATATATATATATATATATATGATATTTCACGAGGAAGAGCCATGTTTGGTCTAACAATCATGGGCAATAGCTATAATTAAATTAGGTATTAAAGATTGTAATTGGACATTCCGATTTTTATTATTTATTGTTTGTTTAGGTTAAAAATAATCATTTCTTTGAAAACTTTTGGTTTCTTGAGCCTGACCTTGTGCTATCCTGTAACTGCAATGTGGATTATCTGGCAGCTTAATCAATCTAATATATACATACATACATATATATATATATATATATATATATATATAATATGTGGCAATTACAGATAAATTTGCTAGGTAAAATAAAATATAAATGGGTAAAAGAAGCCTACAGAGTAAACAAGTGGTTGAATTATTTAATATTACTAAATATAACCAAGAAAAATAAAAAATTAGTTGATTCATATTATTATTTTTAAAATGTAATATCTGATAAATTTAAAATATAAATTTTAGTATATATAATTCTTTTTGTATTTTAAAGTTACGGACATCAATTCTCCACCAAATGGTTTTGCAAAACCTCTTGGTTTTTCCTACTTTATTAGTTCTTTGTAAAAATGAAAGAAAATAAAAAATAGGAACATGTTGGCCGGCCAAGGCAAAAAAAATGTGCATTCTTAACAGAATCCGACAAGCAAAAAGCTCCCAAGTTTCGTACAGCTTTGTTTTACTGCAATTTTCCAATGTCTTGAACAAATAAATTTCTACTCCCAGCAGCAAAGCACTAAACTATTTTTATTTATTTATTTATTTATTTACTTTGGTGTACGAACGGCTTGATTGAACTGTTAATCTGGTCTTTCACCTGCAATATTGTGATGTTTTACACCACTTTGGGTACAAACAATATTGACTCAAGCATGCATCATTCTTAATTAATCAAAAATTCCAATGTGTTTGATGATCGTAACAAGGGGTTTCTTTATGCACTACTTTTTTCAAATACGTATTCAATTACTGTTGATTAACACGTATAATCATTATTTTGTTGCAAAATTAAAACCTAAAGGATGCCTATGATTACACTTACCTTAAGCATTTCCACAAAAGGTCCCTTCAATGATTTTATCTTGTGCTTAGTTGCTTACATTTTCCTTATATATATATATATATATATTATTACTGTTTTACATTTTTAATTTGAATGCAATCATTAAATTATTTTACTACTTTGGAAAAGATGAATTGAACCAATATTACATTCACTTTTGATAAAGGATTGCGATCTTTCACATGGGCAAAGAGACGTAATGTATGCATGACTTCTAGAAAACTTAAGTACTGAATAAAAAAAACACATTTTAAATGAGAATTTTGGTTTTATAATTTTCTTGAATTAACATATAATTTTTTTTAAAATAATTTTTTTTATAAAAAAGTGATATTTAAGAAAAGGGTTGCAGATATTTGAATTTGAATCTCAATCTACCTAAACAGTGATAACATAAACATAGTAGACTAAATTTAAATTTTTCAAAATAAGTTTTTTTTTTCTTTTTATAAATGAATTCGTAGCTTAAGAATAAAATAATATATTGTATGTTATTAGGATTCGAGTATCAAATTTATTACATATGGCCTCTTAAAAGTAGTTGTCGAAATTAATTAAACTAAACTTTGGGTTCTTAAATAACTTTTCTTTTTGGTATAAAGAAAATCTTAGCATGAGAAATGAGACAAGAAAAGAAGTTATAAATACTATAATATTAAATATCACCTTTTAAAAATGACTGTATGTATTAATAAGCTATATAAATCCTTTTTGTGATCATCACTTTCAGCGCAATCCTTGTTTTTTATTTTGTATAGTTACACAAAATTTTCTCTTTTAAAATAAGTGAGTAATTACTCAAACTAAAAGTAACTCACACACAACCATAGATTCTAGAATCCATTGTTGTATTTTATACTTAATACTTTTTGAAGAAACACATACATCAAACGTACCCCACATTTCTTCATCCTTTTTCCATCTTTGTTATCATTTTCTCCGTGTAGCAAATTTGAAGAAGATAAAACAGAAGCTTGGATTCGAAGAATCTGAATGTATATTTTATCACATAAACCGAAACCATATTAAAGTAGATTAGCTTTTAACGACAAGATGCAAGCATGAAACAGCCGTAGCAGCCAGAAATCAATGACGAGGCATCCTAACAAAGCCAAGGACGGCTACTTAATGCCAAAACAGCATTCAACAACACTTTAATGTCTTCCACCTAAAATCCCGAAGAAGAAAAAAAAAATTAAACGCATTTCTATATAAATTAAAACTTCAAGTCTTCCCTAGAAATCAAGGCTACCTCATTTTTACTCAATCCTTTTTTTTTTTTCTCTCAAACAATCTTTAGCAAGTTCGGGTGGCCAATCCAGCAGATTTTGTAGGAATCAAAGTCGAATTTGCCTTAGGTTGCACGTAATTCAAGACTAAAGCTTACAACCCGTGATACAAGAACATTCATATGGAGATTTCCATGCAAATAAATATCAATTATTGGAGCAAAATGGTTTCAACAACATCAAAATTCGGGTTGAAGCAAAAGCCGAAGGTTCAACCTATATCTATATCATGTAGGGCTGATAATTTAGCCGTGCAAAGTGGAAAAAATAGCAACTTTTATGAAGTTCTTTCTCTTGGTTCTGAAAATGTAGGTTTAGCTGAAATAAAGAAGGCTTACAGAAGAATGGTTCTTCAATACCACCCCGATGTTTGCCATCCTTCCGCCAAAGAAGAATCCACAAAGCGATTCCTTGAGCTCCAAAAGGCCTACGAGACGCTTTCGGATCCGGTTTCTCGTAAAATGTATGATTATGAGTTGAGTTTGAATGGAGTAGGGAATTGTTTGATGCAGGAAAGAAGAACAAAATTTCCCAGGGATGTTTGGGAAAAACAAGTTGATGGACTTAAGAAACGGTCTCATGTTAGAATCCAAAGAATGAAAAATGGGTCCAAGTATAGCACTAATTAAAGATGAATTTGGTTATCTTTTGATCATTTTTCTTTTAATAATATTTGTTCATATATTAATTGTCATGATTTATTAGTACTCTTTCTTTCGTGGAAAGTTTTTTTTTTTTTTCTTTTTTCCTTCATGAAATTGACAAATCAAGTACCCCTTTCTGGGCAAACATTGGTACTGACAGTTTTTTTTCTTTTTATATTAATAATTAAGTATATCTCTCAAGAAGATTTGAATTTCTAAGTTATTAATTTACAATTTCAGCATAAAAGTGTGTAGTTCATATTTAATAAATTTAATTTTATGTAAAAAATAGTATTTTTTTTTGGCTAAATAATTGGATAGAAAATTCTCGAAACATTACAAAGCCTCGTATCCAATGACACCGTAATTGTCTTGTAAATGTCTTTGATTTGATTTGATTTCATAATTTTTATTTTAAAAAAATCAATTTATTTAGAAAAAAAATAGTATAATACTAGTCCATTTGAGCAATGTGGCACTGATAGACACCCAAAATGTGAACGCATGAGCCTCTATCCCATAGTTTTAATCTAACTTTTTACCATAAAAAAATTGCATAGTTTATACTTGGGCTCTTTCACGTTAATCACCACAAATCTGTTATAAGGTTGAGTTATTTACTCAAACTCAAAGATTTGTTTATATTTAAAAAGATTTAAATAAAAATATTAAATTCAAACAGTGAATTAGAATTGAACAAAACTGAAATTTATTTTGAAAAATGAATTGAGTTTTTAACATAATATTTTTATCCAAGCTTAAATCTACTTGACTTGTTCTTAATGGAACACTAAAGAGATGTAGTAAGTGTAGCATTGGAGAAGTCGAGTGCTGAAGCAATGGAGCATTGGAATATTGGAGCAATACCATCAAGCAGCATTTCGCCACAGAGTAAAGATGTTATGGAGAGCTGCTGTCTACGAGTATTATTATCAAACAGTGCTACTGTTAGTAGCGCGCTATTGCCAAGAAAGTAGTGTTATTAGTGAGCATAGCATCGTGGCAAGAAGTATTGTGCCGGGGACTACTGTTGTTAGGAATGTTACTGGCAAAGAATACTGCTGTCAGAGAATGCTGTTGTCAGGAAGTGCTGCCGTTGTGAGCATTATTCCAAGGAGTATTATTATCAGGGAGCGTTGTTGCCAATTAATACTGTTGTCAACGAGTGCCATTGCCAAGTAGAGCACTACTTCCAATAAATGTTATTGCAAATGAATGTTATGCCAGAAAATATTATTGTCAGAAAGCGTTGCTATCAGAGAGTGCCATTTTCAGATAGCACATTTCTACCAAGAAGCTCTATGCGAGGGAACGCTACTCCCAATGAGCACTATTTTCAGAGATTGTGTTGCAAAGACGTTGCTTGTTACTGGGAGACATTGTTGGCAAGGAGCGTAGCTACCAGAATGCACTATTGAACAAAATTATGCCTGCATGATACATTATTGACAAAAAACGAGTGTCAATGACATCAAACTTCTATAGCCCAAACTTCAAAATAAAGGGCTATATGGTTGGCAATAACTTTTTTCTCTTTAGTAAAAGAAGCAAATAAAGTAAAAGGATGAATGGCAAATACTACATCAAAAACAACTAACACAAATTAACATAAGAGACCCAGGAAAAAAATTTATGGGTTTTCTTCGAACTGTATAGTTTAGAGTTTGTTAAAAACAATCACAACCCAAATTTTCCCTAAGAACCAAATGAAAAACAAGTGCTAGAAATAACAAAACCCCAAAGAATCTTACTTGAGAGAGAGAGAGATCGGTATGAAAGGAGTGGAAAGAAAGGGAAAGGAAGGCCTTGGAGGCGGAATTTGATAACAGAAATTGGGAGCTGTAACCATCAGGAGAAATGCTTGTTGAAGTATGAAGAGAATTTTCCATTTGGATGAAGAGAAATATTTAAGCAAATTTACAAATTAAAAAAGAAAATTGTGTTAAATATTTTAATCTTGCAAGTTGGAATTTGCAAATAAAATTTATTATTATTATTATTATTATTATTGCACGTCAAGGTATTAAAACATAAAATATTATCGTTTTTGCATTAAAATTTTATATTTTAGTTATAGAATAAAACTATAATAATAAATAAGTGATAAAAGTAATTAATTTTTTAATATATTGTATTAATAATTATCTACATTAATTAATAATTGAACTAAAGTAATGTTATATGCGATATGTTTTATGAAATGTTCGGAAGATAGGGCCTAGCATGGTGAAATTGTTCTCATCGCGCCAGATGCCCTTTTTTTTTTTCACAAGTTAGTTTTTACTTGCAGTGGAAAAAAGATCTCAGTGGGAAACAATTTCTCTGTGCATAAATATATTTTTTAATCTTTTAAATTTTAATTTAATCTTTATGGCTTTATCCAATTATATTTATTTTTTTATATATTTAAAGTTTTTAAATAAATTTATAATTATTTATATAATCAATATTTTTATCATATTATTTATTTGAGTATTTAATAATTTTTATTTATTTTTAATTTAAAATGTGTAAATGTATTATTGTTTTATAAATATAATAATAATTACTTTAAAATAAAAATAATTTTATAAATAAAACATAAATAAATTATCAATACAATTTTAGACTAATGCCCATAATTATCATTTTAATTTTTGTTTTATCGTCATCGTTGCATTTGAATCCAAAAATATATCTCACTACTAATTTTAATTTCACTCTCATAATATCTAATTTTATTATTACTATAATTAATTTCACTACCATTATTTTTTTAATTTAATTAAAATCAATCCCATCACTCGACCAAATGAATTCTTAGACTTCATTTAGATCCTGCATTACCAGGGTCACCCCCCCCCTTTTGACGCTTCCCTCCTTGTGGGTGTGTCTAGTACACCCTAGTGGTGGGCCTGCAGGGCTTTAGTCCAAAGACTGGAGTCCCGATGTTGGGGGGGGGGGTAAAAGGCCCTTTTATTTTTTATTTAATTATAATTTGATATAAATAATATAATTTTGAGCTTTTAATATACTTTATTATTTAGTGTAAATATAATTTATTAATTATTATTTAAAATAAATATAATTTTATTTATATTTTATTATTTAATATAAATATATTTTAATTATTGTTTTTACATATACGCTTATTTTAATCGAATATCCTTAACGATCATTTTTTATTTTCATGTACAGCCACTATTGCGATTGAATCCAAACATATATCCCACCATTAATTTTAATCTCATTGCTGCAGTATACAATCTCATCATTACAGAAACTAATCTCATCTTCACCGTTGTTTTTAATTTTACCGAAACCACTATCACCACCCATCCAAACGGACACATAATTAAAGGAGTTTAATCTATATTGAAAAAATTATATAGCTATAAGAATTCTGGGGCTTGAAGCTAAAATGAGAAAGATAATAATCTTGTAACTCACTTATAAAATTAAAATTTTTATTATCGATGTATCATGAACAAGTTGCGTGTTAATGTTACCAAACTATCACCACAACTCTAACCAATCCAAAGAGCTTTACAAATTCTCTCTCAACGAAAAATACCAGTAGATTCCATCAACCTCAACTGCTAGAGACTTTTGAGAATACATCAATTGGTTGCGCACCTAACAATTTGATACAATACAAACACGAAAAATAATGCAATAAACACGACACGACACAACACATTTAATACATGCATTACATAATATATTTGTGTTTAAATTTTTGACAAATTTAATTATTTGTATTGTATTCATATTTACACTATTACCGTAAATTAAAAAGAAGAAAAAGACACAGAAGGTCTAATTTGTTCTGATAGAAAGTTTCTCAGTTTTCATTCATCTGTCAAGGAAATGAGCAACACTAGGGTTTATTCCTGAATTAGTACCAACTATGTTCTAGCAACAGTACAAAATATTCATCATTTTCACATTCCTATTCGAGAAGCCATCAGAACGTTTCGTAGATTAGAAAATATGGGCCCCCTCATAACAAAGCTCCGTCTGATATCCAGGGTCCAAAGCTCTATGGGAAAGTTACAAAATGTTAAATTTGAAAAATGAGGGCATCACTTGAGAATCACTAAAGGAAACCACAATGGAGGTAGTAAACATACGAATTCTACAAGTTCGGGTCGCCATTAGTTGAACCAACTAGACAGAGAATCAAGAGCACAGAAGGTTGAACCTAGCAAACCCCTGCCCGGAACCAAGTCTCGAGGTCTTTACTCGTCAAAACCTGCTCAAAATCAGATTCATCAGACCAGAAAGGGCAACGAATGATTTTTTGTTTTTGGTGCAAACGAAGCACAAGATTTACTGAAATAAGAATGAGGACCGAAAGAATGAAACAGAGCGGTAAAAGGACAATGACAACTGAATTTACTTGCATCAGGTGTTCATTGATTGAATAACAAAGAGTACATAAAGCTGATTAGAGCTCGACTGAGATATAGACCAAATTCAACAATAATCAACAAGTACAACAAGAAATGCCGACCATAGAATAAAATTTTCTTAGGATAGCTCAGAATTTTGGATAATTGAGAAGACAATTCAGAATCACTAAAGAATAAGCATGCAAAATTTATTAATTTTAAAAGCTTTCTGTTTATAGTTAAAGTGTTGAACCACAATTATGAATTTCTAATAACATCCTTTAATCTATGTTAATATTTGTTTCTGGTCAACTGTAAATTTACCGGTTTACAAGTTCTTTACCATGTCTTGCAGCTACCAACTACTTAAATTGAGAAGAACGTGCATGTGACATCAATACCAAGACTAGTACTAGAAAACTTCAATTAATTCCATTTGGTTGGAATATTATTGAAATTTTGTTTGATGGCGGGCTTCTTCCCTTAGCCTTTATCTAGAGTCCACAAGTGCATCTCATGTGTCATATTCCACAGATGGCACTACCACCAACTTCCCTCACAAACTTAAAGTAACATCCAATCGCTTCAATTTATCATGGTTGTGTTCATAACAGGGTAAGCTAATGCTTTCTTATAGATTGCATTAAGTGCATTCATACTTATGCTAAGTATATATGACACTTGAGGCTCATTCTGGCAATGAGAAGTCTTCCATACTAGCTTCTTTTGTCACAGTTATTTATACTTCTCACAAAAATTTATACCAAATGTGGTCTCTAAGAAACTAGGCTGCTGCTTATTGTTATGGAAAAAAAAAATGTCGGATGTACCAAGTTTCAACACAGCATCATGTGATAATATAAGACAGCACCTTGTAAAAATAGGCATATAATTACAGCTAGGTGTGGAACGCACTTTTGCTAAAACCAATATTATATTGATAACAGACAGACAAAGTTAACATATAATTTCATCCCACTGGTGCAAAATAGCAGGAAATTATAGATAAACATTTTCAGAAATATTCAAGGAGTCAAAAAAAACCTCTTAGACCGCTTAAGTTGGATAAGGGAGAAATAGAAATAGAAAATAAACACTGCTTTTATGAATCACCTACTTAATGATTTGCAAGTAATATTGGAGGCTAAAATAGTTATAAAGGTTAAATCATTAGACTAATCAACATAGGTATACAATCCGCTTAGCAACCATGGAATTAAATGCATAGGCTCGAATCAGAATGATGCAGTTCAACGAGCAAATGCAGTACAATTTGGTTCTATCCACATAAAGAGACATTAGAAGCATGTTTCAAAAACATGAATTGTATAGAAAAAAAAAAAAACATGATATTTAAACACTTAGCTAATAAATGCCACCGAATAAGTCACCTCAACCATGATATCATCATAGGACACAAGAAAGCACAGAAACTGCATAAAGAACAAGCTGAAAATACAGAAATAGAATTGCATCCACTATAAATACGGCCATCTTGATTGATATGATCATTTAGATAATTAAATCATAGGAACTCGATTTTAATGAAACAAAAAATGAGACAGTGTATCAAAATACTAATGATTAACAAGTCAATGGAAGAATACCTCAAACCCTGGTACAGGATGTGTCAAAATCATCAGGAGCAACTCGAGCAATCCAATTACTCAAAGTCCTCTTAATCTCTGAGTGATTAACATATGCCAACTCATACATACTACACAAATTGATCACCAAAGTCTCATTCAATGCCACGGTAGGCACCCTTTCGAGTGAAATCTCCAACACCTTAATTGAATCCGACAAATCTCTCAAATACATCAAACAAAGCGCCTTATTATTAACTGCCACAACGTCCATGTGATCCCTTTCGATACACTCCTCATATTCCCTCACAGCAGAAACATAATCTTTGCCTACCAAATAAACCAAGGCCTTGTTTCTATTCACAAGATTTCTAAACTCAACCTCACTCAAAGAAGAATACTCATCATTCTTCCTTTCATTTAACATTGTCTCAACACGATGAAATGACCCCTTTGCACCTTCAAGATCCCCAATCTGCATCTGAATATACCCTAATTTGGAAATTAAAACTGGGTCTAAATAATCATGATTGATCAAATTCTTAATCAAATCTAAACACACATTGAATTCCTTAGCCCCCAAATGATGCCCAATTAAACAATGTAAAACAAAATTTTCCCTTTTTTTCCAAATTTTGACTGACTCCTGTAAACTATTACTTTCTTTTTCCTTAATTTTCCGAAGAATGAAATTAATCAAAAGATAAAACCGATCTAACCCTTCTTCGCGATTCCCAAGCTTGATGGGGAGTTGAGCGTGGATGAAGCGAAGGGAGAAGGGGACCATTGAACCGGAGCGGCCCGGGTAAAGCTGAGGGTAGGTCTCGTATTTGTAATGGTGGCTGTTGAAGTCGTGGAGAGAGTCGAGCTCGTTCGATGCGTCGGCGAAGCGGCGTAGCTTTGAGAGGGCGAGGACGTTGTAGGAAAGGTAGATGAGGTTGTCGTGGGGTTTGGTTAGAAGGTTGAGGGAACGGGCTCGGGAAACTTTGTCCAGGATGGAACGCCAGGAGCCGCGCACGGCGAGGTCTTGGAGAGAAACGAGCTCGTAGGCTAGGTCGTTGAGAGATCCGAATTGGTTCGTTAGAGGGTCGGTGGTCGGGGAGGGTTCGTCCATTGTGATGACGAGGGCTGTGAAGAGTACAATGCGTACTTCTGCTTCGCTTTTCACTAGTTCCCCGTTTCTTTTGACTGCTTTTTAAATTTACACTGCTATTGTAATTTGCAAGATTAAATTAATTTTAAATTATATTTATAATTTTTATATAATTTATATTTATTTAATTTAATTATTATATTTTATGATATATGCAAATACATTAAAAGTTTTTATAGATCAAATTATGAATCAAAATTTTTATAGATTTTTGTTTAGACTTGAATAAGAATAACTTGATTTTAGTACTGTTTATGGGTTATGGTACTCGTCTAAATTCAAAAGCCAATTTTAGGCAAAAATATTAAATTAAAAAAATAAATATGAACAAAAAAAAAATAACACTAGATTAAAAAAGAGTCAGACTTTAGCTTCAATATTCAAGACTTAAGCTTGATCAAGCTTGACCCATTTTATAATTATTTAATATATATTATTATATTTTATATATTGTATAATTTTTATTATATATTAAAGAATAAATATATATAATATTATAGTTTAAACATAAAAATATTAAGTTATTTATTTTTAAAATTTAATAAAAAATTAAATTTCAAAAAATAAAATATAAAAGAGCCTAAAGAGTTTAAATTAAGCATTTAAAAATATAGATGGACCGAGCAAAATTTAATGCCCATATTCCATGATGGGCCAATCTTAAATAAATATAAATGATAATAATACTGTACTTAAACCCAAACATAGACATCTTTATTGATTTTAGAAACCCAAAGTACTATTTAAATAATAATAAACATTAGAAATATCTGTATATTAATATTTATGATTTTATAATTAAATTTAAATAAAAATTATTTTTTATTATATTATTAATAAAAATACTTTATTAAAAATAAAATTATAGGTCATCAGTATAAGTTTATCTAGAAGAATTTCAGAAGTTTGTCTCTTTTCATGTCTGATGTCTACTTGATTTAGTGGGAAGAATTTCGACTAACAAGTCGGACGAAGTTAAATGTATATATATATACACACACACACACGTATATATAACAAAAAAAACTCTGCCAACCTTAAGTTTGGCACTATATCCAGTAGGGCACAACTTGATTATAATTTATATCTAACTATGATTATATATTTATTTAAATTTTTTATCAAAGAAAATTGAGGGTAAATAGGTTACATCAATCTTAGACTAAGATTTGAAACCAAAATTATTTTATTGTCATGAATGATCAAACCAATTGACCCAATCTTAGACAGGTTGATACTGGTGACCTATAGTTGTTTTTGCAACAATCCTACAAATTTTGTTATATAACTATTCGATCAAGAAAGAAGCAAAAACTTCAATTAACTTAATTAATTTATACATCTATTTTTTAAAAAATAATATTTAATAATTTTAAATTTTAATATTTATAATCTTATCCTAAATTACAACTTTTGTGGTAAAAAAAAAATTATACCAAACGTGGCAACTTAAAAGGTGATGAATTAATGGATTGCATACACGGCGGACAAAGGCGAAAAGTGGTCGGCACTTCAAAGATGAATATATTCGTAAGTCTGCTATTACTAATAATTAGTAATAAATATATAATTTTTAATATTGCTGGATTTTATTATTCCATATTATATCAGAGAAGTATTTTAAAATAACTAGTGGTCAGTAAAGTACTTGATATCATAATATCGATATTATTATTGTTTTATGTTATTTAAAATTTTTATTTTTAAAATATTTATATTAAATATTTAAATTTAAAATATATTTAAATATAAATATACGATATAATTTTTTAAATTTATAATTTAAAAAATAAATAAATAAAGTAGTATCAGATTCTCTTGATTCGAATAACATAATTTGCATCTATCAAATGAAATTCATAATGTTTTTATCGAAAATATGTCTATTTTTTTTGTTTATAAAAAAGGAAAATTGAACGTATGTAAATTATTATAGTTTATATATGTTTGAAATATCTCATGAATTAATCCATCGATTTAGTTAGTGAAATTAATCAAATTTTTTAAAAGAAACATCAATGTTGATGTAATTTTATTAATAATTACTTTTTTTCTACCTAGAAACTTATTAACTAATCATATTGTTTAAATAATTTTTTTGTTCACTTTTTTTTAGTAAGGAAAAATTTTTAAAGGTTTGTACTTGATACACTATCAGTTAATTAAATAATAATATTTTATTAGTACGTAAAAATAAAATTTAAAAAAAAACTTAAAAATTAAATATAAATAATTATATATTTTTTAAATAGATAGCATCATCAGTTTTGCTATCAGTGTATAAAGCTATATATTAATAATGTATTAAATATAAATTTAATTTTTGATGTGATATATCACAGCAGACATTTTTTCTTTTACTTACAAGAAAATTACCCTAGCTTCGGCAAGGGATTTTTAAAAAAATTCTTTTAATATAATTTTAACTATATTTAATAATAGTTGTTTATTTAAATAATTTTAATTTTTAAATATATTATATTTTTAGGATGAAAATTAAATATTCCAAATTATATCTTTCTCGTGAATAAAAAACTTTTATTAAACTAATTTTAAATAAAAGCATAAAATTTTAAAATAAATTTAGAAAAAAAAAAGAGAAAAGTTCATCAAAAATAAAACTTAAATCGATTTTTAACAAATCATATTTCAACTTCTTAAATTGTATGAAATAACAATCATCTATTTAAATATTTTTAATATATATTTATATACTAAGATAATTATGTTTTGAATATAAAAGTTAAATATTTCAAATTACGTCTTTTTCATGTATAAAAACTATTTACTACTAAATCAATTTTACATAAAAACCATCAAGAAATTTAAATAAAAACCAAACAACTATAAAATTTACCTTCTTTAAAATCAAGTGAAAAAATCACAAAATATAGAACTTAAATTGATTTTTTTTTTCTGACCAGATTTCATATTTTTAACTATGAGAGTTCAATGCACTCTTTTTTTTCTCAATAGGATAAAAGAGTTGCAAAATTTTTTCACATAAAATTGTTATTTCCTTATTAATAATTATTTATTCTAATAATGGTAGATATTTTAGTAGATAAGTTCATTTTGCAATTTTTTTCAAATTTTATTGCACGTTATTCAAAAAATTTTTAATATAATGATAGTAAATAATAAATATATTTTATTAATTAATTAATTAATTATATAATTCTTTTTAAAATATTTTTAGGGATGATAGAGAATTGAATATCTATAATTTTTTAAATATCTAAATTGGAATTCATTTGATTTATCAAAAAAAACCTAAATCAGTTTAGCTTCCACGTACTATCCAAATCCGCATTGATTGAAAAAGCAATATCCCTTTGAATTCGAATCCGATAAAAATTTAAATTTATTAAATCATTTTTAATATATATAATAAAATTAAAAAATAATTAAATACCTAAATAGATATCAAATTCAGATACTCAACTTTATACGAATAAAATAAATTTCGACGAATTCGGATATCTAATAGATTTGAGTAATGGATTGTCAAAAGTTCATATCTACTGGTTTCGAATTTACTTGGAATAACAAATCTAATATTTAAATCTATAATATCTGAATTTAAATAATAGATTAGATAATTTAAGGTATCCAATTTTACATTAACCATTGCCTTTCCTTGTTAAAAAAAAATAGTTTCTTATTAATAATTATTTAAAATAACGATTGTCTTTATAATTATTTTCAAATATTAACCAATTTTTTAATTTACCCAAAAAAAAGCAGCTAATCGCTGCCTCCTCCTCCCTTTGCTACAGTATCTCTTAGGGGATACTTCTAATGGATCATACATTGTAGATTTTGGTGGGCTAAATATATTGATGACAAAATTCCAGTTAATTTTCATAAAATATAGATTGGGAAAAATCGAAAATATATATTTGTTTATCAAGTAAAAATGTAGTCTTCGTTTATAAAAATTGGTTGATATTTAATCATTAATGAAATATTATATTTATTCATAAAAAATTTATCTAATAAAATGACGTGTTTTTATCAACTATATAAAAAAAATTTATAAAACTATTTTCGTAATTATGTTTGTAATGTTTACGATTGTGTTATATCCTGAAGGTATATTAAATCTTTAAAAAAAAGAAAGGATTTCACCTATCAAAGCTATTTTATTTTTTTTAATCTTATTTTCTTCTTCTTGTTTCAATCTCTAATTTTTATAGCTTCCTTATTCTTCTTTCTACTTTGCTTAAGATTTGATGTAGAAATATTTTTATTATTTGTATGTATAAGTTTGATTTGTTTATCAACCTTGATACACTGATCAGAAAACTAACATTGATTCATTTATTTAATTCTTTTAAAGGTCAATTCACTTTTAAAGTTTTATTTTAATTTCTTCTTGCAAATTGTGTTGAATATTAAATGCAATATTTGTATATAGAATTTTTTTTTTCAAAGTAAAAATTAGCAAAATTAAAAATATTACATTTAGCAAAAAGATTAAATCCGTTTAAAGGCTATTCAACGTCACACTTGCAAGTTTGGTTTGATCAATGCTTGGCCTTTGGATATAATTTTTAAGTTCGATTCGGATCAAAGTATCAATATACTAATAAAAATTTTAAAATATATTAAAATAATATAAAATATTTTAATAATAAATGTAACTTAAAAGATTTAATGAATAAATTAAGCTCAAAAGTCAAACTTTGCTTTTTGTTGAAAAATAAAATAAAATAAAATAAAAAGTGAAATTATACCTTTTCCTTGGACAATAGAAAAACATTCCTTCTCCCAAAGAGAAGAAAAGAAAAGAAAAACAGTCATTGCATATATGCATATATATATATATATATATATATATATATATATATATATATATATATTATTTCCCTTAATTACCTGCATTTTTTTAGTTGAATGTTTTGGTCAATAATTAATATTTACCAACTGCGTCTCCCTTTTTCTTTTCACATTTTATAATTAGGCCTCTTTAATTTGGACAGCTGGTATTGTTTTTTACTCGTATTTATTTGTCAATATCCTAATAATAAAATTTTTTATTAAATTAGTATTACAAATTAATTAACACTATTTAATTAAAAAATATAAAAATTAAATAATCTTAATATTAAATAATACAACGTTAATATTCATGTCTTTCAATTTTTTATATGTTTTAAAAAGAACACCAATTTCTTTCCTCAAGAAAGAATCAAATCTCTTAAAAAAATAATAATAATAATACATAACTTTTTTTTCTTTTAAAATATTTTTTATATTTTTTTAATAAAAGGAAAAATTTTTTTATCAATTATATAATTGTCACGTCTTGATTAAATTTCTTTTAATTAAGAAATTTTCTAGTAAATTAGACACCATCATGTAAAATTAATGATGTCACGTGCGATAATATCATAATTAATTATTTTTTAATTGATTAAATATATATACATGATGTGACCAATCAAATTTTATTTTTACTTAAATTAAATTTACTAAAAAATATATAAAAGAGGTGAATTTTGTTTTTCAAGCTCAAATTTACAAGATTTTTAAAATGGATTTTATTGCTTTAAGATCAAGTCTTTGAAAATCTTTGGATCCGAACTTCACCGAAGAAAAAAAATCAAATAATTTCTTATTTTAAAAAATTCACGAGATTGTAACTTTCAATAAATTTGATAAATAAATTAATATTTGCATCCAAATTTTCTGTCATATTTTTTCATGAAATTTGCGTACAATATCTAATATATATATATATATATATATATATATATATGTATTTATTTCTAGCGAATGGACTACAATAATATACGCATCTGGCAATTTTCTTGTTTTTAATCACTACCCAAATAAGGATACTTTTTAGTTATCTTTTTTTTTCCCCTAATATCATTGTATTAGAAAATTGCAAGAAAAGGTTTACAATTGTGCATATTTCGCAAAAGTAAAAAAAAAAAAAAAAAATCAATAGACATAAATGTACTATTCGAAAGAAATTGATGCATTTAGTGTAATCATGAAAACCATACTTTTATGTATTTTATCACATAGTTGATTACATCAAATTTTAAATTCAATTACATTTTAGGAAGTTTTTGTTTGAGTCATTAATACTTTTAACCATTTTCCAACCTTAAAAAAAATCTCAATAATCTAAAAGAAAGATTCAGCTCTTGAAACAAATTAATTTTGGATTATTACAAAGCTTGAATGTTAGATTTGTATTTGTTGAAAAAGAAAAAGAAAAATGTGTATCATTTGTAAGGCTATATAGACACTAAATAAGTAAGGAATCAAAACATGGATTTATTTTCTTTAGTTCTTGCAATTACATAAATATGGGGGAGGGAGGGGGGATTCAAATGTTTGTTCTAAGAGCAAAACATCTCATTACATTAGACAAAGACATGTTCTGTATTTTACATTGGGAAAGGATTAAGATTATGTTGTTGGTTACATGCATCTTCGTCTCCTTAACAACTGTGATTCCAGCGGCAGCTATAGAGCGCCATTACACATGGGAGGTGACTTACCAGTACAAGTCCCTCGATTGTTACAAGAAACTAGCCATCGCCATCAATGGGTTGACGCCGGGGCCAACTATTTCCGCAGTGCAGGGAGATACGATCGTCGTCGACGTTATCAACAATCTGCTGATGGAAAATGTCGCAATCCATTGGCATGGAATCCGGCAGGTATTGCTATCGGATTCACCCCCCACATTACTGGTTTTCCCCAAGATATTTGAGTCAATAAGATCATATGATGTTGAACAATGATTCTTACTTTTTCATGTTCCATTTCCAAGTACCAAGTTTGCTGTAGGATCTTTTTTTTCTCAACCACATAAAACTGATCATCTTTGCATTTGTCATTTGACTTGTTTGAGCTTTTGAAAACAGCGTGGAACACCTTGGAGTGATGGAACAGATGGCGTTACTCAGTGTGCTATCATGCCGGGGGAGACCTATACATATACATTTGTTGTTGACAGGGTAACAACTAGAAGCCTTAGACTATTTGTTATGGTGATGTTAACCCAAATCTGTTAAATCCCAGATTGATTGTGATATTATATTCAAGTTTGTTCTCTACGCCTATTTGCTAATTGGTTTTAGTTTGATGCTTAGCATAGAATCAAAGCCAAGTTTTGTTCTATTGTTATTGCATGTTGCCCCTAGATGGCATTAAAGCTCAAAGATCGGTCTTTCTATTTGCTTTACATTAGGCTGGGACATTTATGTACCATTCACATTATGGAATGCAAAGAGAAGCTGGGTTATATGGAATGATTAATGTTTCACTTCCGGTCGGGGTCTCAGAGCCCTTCAGCTACGATCTGGATCAAGGGATTATTCTCAGCGATTGGTTCCATCTTTCAGCCTACGAGCAATCAACTGGCTTGTCTTCCATACCTTTTCAATGGATCGGCGAGCCCCAGGTAAGTAATGCTACATATTTTCGTCTGCAATACTTCAATGTTAAGTTAACAAGCTTTATAAACTGTTTATATATATACACATGTGTGTGTGTGTGTATTTCAGTCGCTATTGATAAATGGCAGAGGGAACTACAACTGTTCTGGCTTAGCACCTGGCGTTTGTAATTCGACAAATCCTCAATGTTCTCCATCTACATTGACAGTAATTTCTGGCAAAACATATCGATTAAGGCTTGCTAGCTTGACATCGTTATCATCTCTTAGCTTTCAAATTGAGGTATCCGGATGCCCTACCTCAATATTCAAAGTTTTTTTAAAGCAGAAATTGCACTTGAAACTTGAGACATTTACCCTGTTTTCCAAATGCAGGACCATGAGATGACAATTGTTGAAGCTGATGGGCAATACGTCGAGCCTTTCGTCACTAAGAACCTGTTTATTTACTCAGGGGAGACGTATTCTGTCCTGGTAACAGCGAATCAAGATCCATCAAGGAATTATTGGACCACCATAAATGTTGTTAGTCGAAAGCCTAAAACCCCAGATGGCTTGGCCATTTTCAATTACTATCCCAACCATTTTCTTGAACTTCCCCCAACAAATCCACCAGCTGGACCCATTTGGAATGACTCAAACTTGCAAGTCAATCAAGGTTTGACCATTAAAGCTCACCCAGGCTTCATTGTGAGGCCTCCGAAAAAACCAGACAGAGTCATCGTACTCCTCAACACACAAAACAAGATAAATGGTTACACCCGTTGGTCCTTAAACAATGTCTCGCATTCACTTCCCAGTACCCCATACCTTATTGCCTTGAAGGAAAACATGACTGACGTTTTCGATCCAACCCCACCGCCCGAAGATTACGACTCTGCAAATTTCGACATTTACGGTGTCGCTGACAACGTAAATGCTAGCTCCAGCACATCCATTTACAGGCTGAAATTCAACTCGACAGTGGATATTATACTGCAAAATGCAAATTCCATGACAGCTAATGTTAGTGAGACACATCCATGGCATCTGCATGGGCATGATTTTTGGGTCCTGGGTTTCGGGGAAGGGAAATTCAACTTGTCAAGGGACGTTGAAAAATACAATTTGGTTGATCCAATTATGAAGAACACAGTGGCTCTTCATCCTTACGGCTGGACCACTTTGAGGTTCCAAGCGGATAATCCAGGGGTATGGCTTTTTCATTGCCACGTTGAAGCCCATTTCTACCTTGGGATGTTGGTGGTTTTTGAATCTGGTGTTGAGAAAGTGGGAAACATACCTAAGCCCAATTATGGTTGTGGTAAAACCAAAGGCTTGGTTAAGCCATAGTTTGATAAATGGCGTTTCTAAAGTATTGTTTAAATAAATTTATGTTCCATTTCATTTCTCAATTTTAAGGATGCTTAGTGAATCATTGAAAAATAATAATAAAAAAATGTTTACTTAAATTAATTTGGACAAATCGGATGACAAATAAAAGAGGATGTGTTGCAAGAAGTAATCTCAATGTTTTTGTTGGTAACCTGCCGAGAGGAGCCACCCATTCCAATGCTAGTAAAGCATGCCTAGCTAAAAACTCACCATGATCTCAAATTGAACGTAGAACTAAATTAAATAAAGGTTTATGAAATAACCCTCATGATACCTGTCCCTATCTTTTTGCTTCTGTGTTATTAAACAGTTTTAATTTCCAAGTTCTAACAATTAGTTGTCCTCGTAATTCTCTTTAAGGTTTCTATTTGATTTATTGATTATGTATAAATCTACATATTATTGATGATGTCACTTTTAAAAATATTCATTATTTGATTTTAATCGAATTAATCGACTAAAATTGAATTTGGTTTAGTTAATCGGTTAACCGAAAATAATTTGATTTGGTTATCATAAGCAAATTTTAAAAAATTTTGAATGTATATAATATGATATTTTTACTTTGATTTAGAAAATTAAGACTTTTAAAAATTTAAACTGAAATACTAGAAATTTATATAATGTGATATTTTTAATTCTTATTAGATGTTTTAAGTTTCATATTGCTGAAGTTTTTGATTTATTATAATTGTAGCTTTTACTTATTTGAAATTTAAATATTTGTTGGATGATTATAATTATTTAAATGATAAAAAAATTAAAAATTGAAGATTTTAAAATGTAATTTTAACTTATTAATATGGCAATTAAAATAATTTAGAGTCAATTAATTTACATCTCTTCTAATTTCGTTTAGTTAATTATTAAGAAAAATAAAAAATAGTTAATTTGGTGATTGAAATTTCAGTTAACCGAATTAATTAATTGAATACTTTTAGCTACTTTATCAAAAAATAAATTTATCTATATTTATTTTTAAAAACTTTTAATAAAACATTGCATCAAATATAATTTTTTTTTTAAGAATAAAAGATTTACCTATGTACTACTTCACAAACTTCTTTTAGAAAAAGAGAATGAGAAAGAATACTTTCGTTAGTATTAGTAATGAACTATCATTCCTCACAATTAATATACAGTTGATAAATGTCAGTCCTTTGCTGTGGGAAATAAGTTTAAAGTTTTGCATATAATATTCTTGTAACATTTCCGACATTTTAAAATGCCGTAATATCTCATACTTGGTATATAAACTAATTTATATTCTACAGCTACATGTATTATAAATGTTGTTTTGTAGCAGTGGATGTAGCGGTCAACGATATCAATAAATTTCAACTTATCCTTTTGAATATATTGATATTTATCAAATATTTTTTTATATATATTTATCAAGTTCATATTTATTTATATTCCAATATAAAATTTTAGAATTGTAAATATTTAATATTTAAAATTTTTAATCAGAAATAAATAAAATAAATATAAAATATTAAAAAATAATAAATTATTATTAATTAAATTAAGTAGCTTATTGATCCGAAAACATAATTAACACCTCATAAACTTTTTACTTTATATCTTTCATACCCTTTTCTATATAAAATACCTAATTTAAATATATTATATATTTTTAAAATATTTTATAATTATTTATTTGATGTTTTAGATTAAATAGCTTAATTTAATAAATATATTGTACTTTTGAACAAAAATATGAACAAAAAATTAAAACATTATGAACAAAAAATATATAAAAAAAGTGGTTAAAAGAATCGAATAAATGAATATATTTTTATACTTACTAGTTGAAAAAAAAATAATTAGTTTTCTTATTTTCTAAAAAAAATTACATTTAAAAATCGAAACATAATACAAAAACACATAAAACTTAATTATATAAAGCATTAACCATATATATTATAAAACATTAAACATAAGCCAACTGTCTAAATAAATTAACTATTTTCCATAAAATAAAGGTTTGACATGTTTTCCAACAGCTCAACTTCAATTACAGAATGTAAACATTACGAAAATTAGAACGATTTATCGGCACTTTGCACACTATCATTGGTAAACTACTGAAAAAAAGTTAAAACATATAATTAATATGAAATGATATTAAGTTATAAAAATAAAAAAAATAAAATAAACACTTTATAATTTTATCCCTGAGACGGTGGAGTTTGTAAATCGCCTAGATTTTTTTTTTGTCTGGGAACCGTTGTTGTATTAAACCCAGAAGCGAATTAAACTGCGCTTGCAATTGCTGAAATTTCCTTCTGTCAGCTTCTCTCTCTGCCTTCATTTGCTCTAAACATGCTTGCAAAGGCTGCAATGAATCTCTTGACATCTGAGCCTCTTGCCTTCGAGAAGAGGTAAATTGCCGAGTATTGGGTGGTGTTGGACCCATTCCGAGGCATCTAATTCGTCCAGTTCTCTTTTCTTTTTTTTTTTTCCCCGGCAACGTCAATGGAAATTCTATCTTCAACCTCATGCATATTTATAGATGCATCTGATGATACTTCAGCTTCATACTTTTAACATTTTTTTTCTTTAGCTTTTTCCTATAAATCAATAGAAGATATAATTAATAACAAACAATTCAAATTACAAGCACAACAACTAAGTTTAAACATTTGGACAAATTTAATATAATACGCTTGAACTATTTAAATGACTAAACCAAAAATACACAAATAGGTTTACTATTTCACCCCTTCACAAGGCCAAAAGTGACCAAAAAAAAAAGATAGAATAGATAATTCTTCTTGCAAAACAATTTGCTAACATACATCCAAGCTACTTATATGTCTAAATGAGGAATATACAAATAAGTTTACCATTTTACCTTTAACGAAGGCTAAAAATGTAAAGAAAACAATATTAATAAGTTCTTATCACAAAACAATCAGGATAGCTAATTTTAAACATTTGAACAAGTTTAGTATTATACACTAAAACTTCTGTATGCCTAAAAAGAATATACGAACAAGTCTAATATTTCGCCACTTAAACACTAGTGCCAAAAGTGCAAAAGAAAAACACAAGTCTTTAGAAGTTCTCACAAACAATCATGACATCCATGATTAAGAATTTGAACATGCTTAATATCGTGAACTCGAATTATCTAAATGTTTAAATGAAAAATATGTAAAATGATCTGTCATTTCGACCTTTAGCGAGGCTAATGCTAAAATCACGAAGTTATTCTAACAAACAATCATGGCAGCCATGTTTAAGAATTTGAACAAATGTAATATCATACATTGGAGCTTCCTAGATGCCAAACGAATTTACCATTTTTTCCCTTGACGATGTCAAAAGTGCTCAAAACATTAAAATCACTTACATTTTTGTTCTGCTCTCTTGCAAAGCTTTTTAATCCACTTGTATAATTATATATCGGTTTCTTTCCATCGGCAATTTCAATCTTGTCGTCTATCAATGAAAGCAATTTCATGCAATCAATATTAAAAGAGCTATTAATGCCTTAGTACAATCAATAATTCCTACAAAAATATAAGGTTACCTTTCCCTTGAGTACCAAAATGTTACTAATTTTTCATATTGCTCTTTAATCATACCACATCGTTGGTTTTATAAAGTCACAGCTCCATCATTATCTTTATTAAAGTATTTTTTCTTCAAGTTATGCTTATAATCCTTCCATTTGTCCTCGGAGATTTAAACACAAACGATATAGGTATTTCAAGACAAGATCTTGTGTGCAACAAAAAAAAAATTTAGAATGCACTTAACAAAGTGTTTCAAGTAAAATTAAGTATACACATAATATAAATATACTAAGTACCTCAATGAGGATTAAAACCCCAGTTTTTTACTTCAAATAGCATATCATGCCACGTTTCATAATGAATGGGTAATTTCATTCCATCTCTAGCAACCATATCTAGAAAACCAACCAAGAGTTGTGATTCCGGACCAATTAATTGCTGATCAGAGTTTACAGAAACAACAATTCGCTCGTCTAGAGGTTGTGCCCACAGTTCCTTTAATGTAATCCTACCTCCTGTTTTGCATTGGCCATTTTTATCAATTAGGCAAAGATAAACTCTACTTAGCAAATTTCCAACATTTAATGGATAATATTTGCCTTTTAAATTCTAAAATATGTTTAAAATACCTGTATTCAAATTGGAAGCAGAAGTAATTGACTGAATAATGTCTAAAGCTTTATCCCCAATACTACCAGAAGCCATGTTCGTGTTAGAATCGACAGAGAGAACAGGCATTTGGTCATGATCAACTTTAATTGTAGCATCAACACGATCCCTCGACGGTTTTGAATTGATGTTTATAACATTTAAACCCTTCAATCTTTTTCTCGGCATGCTAACTTATCTGTATTAAATTTAAATATACCACATTAATCTCAACTACGAAAATGTTTATATACATTAATCCTCGATAAAAAAGAGTAAGTTTATCACATACTCACTAAAGCATATTTAAAAACAAAATTTTCCTGAGATCACACAATATATATGTAAACAAGGCAAAAAGAAATGTAAATTAAAGACCTAACTAGAAATCAGCAAATACAGCAATCCATTTGTGGCATTCAAGTGGAAAAACATAAGCCAATAACAAGTTGCTCTTGACAACAGAAATTTACACAACAATATAGATAAGAATATTTCCAAACTTAAAAGAGAATTGGAAACATTGTTTACCTAAAAGAATGAGTTGCTCCTTGACAACTTTGGAGTATAGAGAGAAGATGGCTGACAATGGACACCACTAAGGAGACAAGCGTCAAATGAAGCCAAACTTTTACCAAATTTAACTTCCTTCTATTTCTTCCATGCTACAAACCAATCTATAACATAACAATGGAAACACTGAATGAAAAATATTTAGAATTGTAATCAATTCCACGTAGAAAAAGTATCTAAAGCGAACAAATATAGACACTTGTATGATTATAATAAAGAACAAAAGAGATGGAACAAAATTGTATTTCCAGTAATCAGTAACACTTTAAACCTGATCAACTGATTAATTATTATTTACTGCTTATATAACTTTTTATTTCATTTAACTATCTATGCATTATATTATTTAAAATTAAAAAAAAAAAAAAAACTATTGCAATGAATTAGCATTCAACTTGCATTAAATGAAAGATAAATCTTGCCATGTAGCTTCTGTTTCCAAAAGAAAAACCTCATTTATCTCAAAATTGTTACCTTTTGAATGAAATTATCTAATGCAATAGGTTTCATCATCTAAGATGCTAATATACTAATTAAATAGTTGATGATTAATATAAAATTGTAAGTTCCATGGAAAAAGCAATTAAGTGAATTTGTTCAAAAATATTAATTAATGAGAATATTTCTAACAAAGAATTCTAAGGCAGAAAAGTCAATAAAAGCTTGCAGTTGATGACAATAACTTATTGTTGGCTAAGCCTGAAATTTACTTTTTCTTTTCCATGTCAGGAAGATTTTCTTTTGAGTGTCCTTCCTCAATTACCTGCAAAATAAGAAGAAAGAAAAGGCACATATCACCTTTTTTTTTAAGCAATAACCAGCTAATTCATTTTTCATATTAGACATGTACATGGAGGGGCAGAAAGGATTAAATTAGTTCATCTATTCTTAGAAAAAAAAAAGTATTACCCTTGATAATTATTGTAGAACATTAATCAGCAAATAAATAGCAAACCCAACAGACTAAAAATTGAAAGTCCTAATATTTTTAAGTGTCACTAAAAGCTTGTAATCTTGTTAAAATATATATGTAAATGGAGAAAAAGAAAGTTACCTTCATTCAATACTATATATATATATATATATATAGCAGGAAAACACAACGTAGAAGGATACCAAAATATACCCAATTGCTTTAACTTCTATTTTTGATAAACTCGTTTCACAAGTTAATGATTCAGTGCTAAATTGACATGCAAAATACTTTCTGGTTTAATAGGGAAAAGAGAGAGAGAGAGAGAGAGAGAGAGAGAAATAGCAGCCAGGAATCAGGGTTATGTGGAGAATCGAAAACTCTCTCTTACAAGTAAAGCATAATAGGAGTGGAGGCTAAGGCAGGGGCTTTTGGATTTATTCTTGGCGGTAACTTCTCGACAGCCTCCAAGTCTCTCGGACTAGGGTTTTGTTTACAAAACGGGAAATGTCCAGTGAAGAGAGGGAAAGCGCAGAGTAGATCAGGTAAGAGCTTTGGTTTCCAAAGAGAGATGAAATCGAAAGCGTTTCGGAAGATAGAAAATTGGGCTGTGGGAGAGAAATGTGTGATTTGGGAGAGAGCAACCGCGAAGGCCATGAAGGGTAAATTAGGATTAGGATAGTAACTTAGCGGCGTTTCGGGGGATGCCGGGAAAATAACAGCAAAAACGCCGCCAACCTAAACGATATAAAATGGAGCGTCTTGATAAAATTATTTCCCTCCATTTGTTTCCCGCTTTCATCTTTTAATATGGGAAAATCTCATTAGTTTTGCGGCACTTATACGTTGTAAGGTAACATGGCGGCGTTTCAAAAGACAGAAACGCCACTAAGTCATTTGATTTGCCGGAGAAAAGACAAGACGTTAAAGACTTTTCAGTACGTAAACGGTAAACTCATTGAGATATAGTAGTGTGCTTTTACAAACCTTATACTAATCATTTTATATATATTTTATATTATTCTTGTTTATAATAATTTTTATCTCATCAAATTATAACAGTTAATTTTTTTCTTGAAAATTATTTATCCAAATAACTTAATTACAAATATTAAAATTTTGAATTGATAAATTTATTTGAAATGCATAGGGCTTTTCACTATTTAAGTTTACTCAAATTACTTGACAGAATCAAATCAATTTAATTTAATCGATCGGCTATTTTTTTGGGTGAGTTAGTGGAAGAGCATGTTGAAAAAACTCAAGAATCGATTAATTTGGTTTCGCTAGATGAAATTAATTAAATAAATTGCACTAACCGATTTAGGGTTAAATGGCAATACCCTGTCGTTTAAGTTGAATAATTTTTAAATTAAATCATGTTTTAAAATATTAAAATAAAAATAACTCATTTATTTGTTTCAGTCCTGCACTTTGCCCTCTTTCATCCTTTGTTTTTCCTAATTTTCTTTCGAGCCAAGAGCCTTAACTAATCCCAATCCCATCTGAATCTAAGGTTTGTTTGGCTTAGAAAAATATTTTCTATTTTTATTTTTTGTTTTTTTAATTTTGAAAATGCATTCGATTTAAGAAGATGAAAATCAGATTTCAAAAATAAAAATAGTGAAAGCTTGTTTGATAACTATGTATATTTTTAAATTTTAAAAAGATTGAATGTATATATATATATATATATATATATGAATTTAACTAACAAAAATAATAAGTATTTCATAAGCTCCTTTTTATTCAATTTTTATTTGTTTACTATATAATGTATATTACAAATTAATTAAAAATAATTATTATTTTACTTATAAATATAATTTTATAAAAAAAATTATGTTATTCAAACTTCTAAATTGATATGAGTTTAAATGTAAATTATATATTATAATTGTATAAAAAATTTAAACAATTTTCATATATAATATTTTAAAAGCAATATTATTTTTAATATTTTATGAAATTTTAGAGAGATTAATTTTTTGTTTTAATATTCTAAAATAGCCTAACTAAAATCTATTTATTTTTATAAGTACAGGTTGCAATAGTTGAAATAAATAACCAAGAAATTAAAAAAAAAACTCATTCTGACATATTTAATGTCTCCAGCCTGGATCTTGTTAATGTACAATTAAAAATTTTTAAAATCCTTTGTTTTCAACTTTTTTTCATTTTTTCAAAATATTTTCAATGAAAATGATGAAAATATCTTTTTTTTTATTATTTTTGATTTATTTTCAATTTCATTTTTGAAGAATTTTTTTTTAATTTTTTATTTTTATAAAATAATAAAAAAATAATTTTATTTTCGTAAACGAAACGCACTCTAAGCCTCTCCCTCCCTCGCTCCCCCTCGACTTCATCAGATATAAGCCCCCCTTTCCCTCCCTCTGTTTTCTCTACATCATGCGAACCTCTCTCGTCGCTCGCTCTCAACATCTCGTCTCTGACAGTGGACTGTTGTCCCTTTTTCTCGTGATGTCGAACTTGTATTTTCTTTGCAAAAGCTGAAGCTGCGATGTTGAACCTTATAAAAATGGGTTTTCATTATTTCTAGAAATATTTGTTGGGTTTTTGCTGTCAAATTAGTTCAGCTAGTCGAAACCAACCGAATTCAATCGAAAGTATTTGGATTAAGTTAATTACCCAAACAATTAAATTGATTCGATTAATTGTTAAAAGATAAATAAATTTGATTGAATCTATTAATAATAATTTAATTTATTGAACTGATCGAATGAATAATTTTAAAAATATTTTTATTTAAAAAATTTAAAATTTTTCATCCAAACATAATCTTAAGTTGTGTTTGAACGAGAGAATTCATTTATACATAAAATTTAAAAAAAACCCTAAAATAAAAATATTAACGTAAAATAAAAATAAAAAATATTAAAATTCTCGAAATTTGCAAAAGACAGTTAATAAATTCAATTTTCTTTTTCAAGTTTCAGTTTAAGAGTTCTTTAATTTTTTTTTCATTTAGTAAAATATGAACATTTATTTATGTTTCTTTAAGTAACTTTTATTTTTTATTTTTTTTCTTTAATACAAAAACTCATTTCGGAATTCAGTTTATTTTATCTTTATATCATTATTAGTATCTATACAATAATAAAACTTTAATAGCAATCATATAGCATATTCTTCTTAATATTTTACTTATTCTATGCATCATTATTTCTCTAATATAATTATATTTTACCATATCAAAATTTTAATATTCAAAATTTTTTTCTAAAATAAATTTGGAAATAATGCAGCAGGAGTCCTGCTACTCGTTGCACCCACTTTTTCCCAAAATTTTGTACCTTGAGATGACGTGTATTTATTGGATAAATTTAAAGACTGAAATCAAACTTCATTAATGAAACATTATAATCATAATAAATATCTTTCACATAAATATGTTCATAAGTTAAGCTAAGTATATAATCTTATAAATCTTGGGTCAAGTTAAGAATAAGTTTTTGATAATTCGAATCGATTTAGCTTAATTTTGATTATTATTTAAATAATAAAAATATTTTATTTAAATTTAATTATAAAAATATATAAATATAATTTTTGAATATTTTAAAGATAAAATTCTTTTATATAAAAATTTCAAAATTCTACAATAAAAATAATTTGTTTGATAAAAATGAAAATAAAAATGATTTAAATTCTTATAATTTGAAAGAGAGAGAAAATAGAAGGCTTAAATTTCATTTTTTTCAATAAATAAAAATTGATTATGTTTCCTTTAATTGGGTTATTTTCGTTCGTAATATCATACAATTTTACAAATATAGTGACGCCCATATTGTTTTTTTTTTTTTCATAATTTTCTTACTCTATATCTATTGCATCATTATTTCTGTATTATAACTATCTGTTATGTTATCAAAATTTCACTATTCAAATTTTTTTTCTTCTGAAAAAGTTATCCAAACAATGCATTAATAGTCCATTTATCAGATAAATTCAAAGATAAGATCAATATAATTAAACCAGTAAATATAGCAAATAAGTCAGGAATGCAATTTTTTTGAAATAAAAGTGGTGAGATAAACAGTATATTTCGACCAAATTATGATAAAGAAAATCAAATTTGATAGGTTGATAAAATTAAATGCAAAATGATAAACAATACGTAAAGCGTTAACCGATATAAATGATATTTATAAACAAATTAAAGGTTTGAAAATTTACGAAGACTTGAACTAGTACATCACCTAATTGTGCTTATGATTTTGACATTTACCGGTTACAATTAAAAAGCAGTCTAAGTCCACTTTGCTGAATTTTTTAACCAAATGCCTAGCCTTCAGCGGCCTATGTATAGCTTAGGATTCAGCACCGTCACTCTTTTTTTTCATTTTCCCTGCAAAATTAACCTCGTGACAATTAATTTTTATTTTAATTTGGTACATGTCTTTTTCCCGTAACGATCAACGGAATAGAGTCTTGCAAAGAAAAAAGATAGGATGAAGGGGCATTGAAAGTTAGAGTTTCGAAATATATTTTGATGTTTAACTTTTTTTTAAATAAAAAAATAATAAATAAATTTTAAAAATTTTTATTTTAATTTTTAATTTATTATTATAACTATTTTTTAAAAGATGAGATATCGAGTCGATACGTACCTTTTCAAAATAGTAGGTATCTTCAACTTCTAGCAAGATGTTGGAGGTTGGCGCCTTTGGCAAGATGCCTGGGATTGCAGACTATCTAGAAATTTTGGAGGCTTGGATGATGGGACTCCAGCTATGCTCAAGGTACTCAGTAAGACGATTATCTTCAGCTCATTAAATGCTGTCAGTCAAGGTAGTAGCTTATTTTGATTTATTAATTGCTTATTTGATTTTATATCGTTGGTTCCTTTTAGTCTGGTTAAAAAGGAATCTTTCTTTGGCCTTTTTGTTTAGGCCTTTGGTTTAGGGCCTTTATATTGAGGTTCAACAATTTCTTTTATGTCAATTTTTAAAATAAGATAAAAAATAATAAAAAATATTTTTTTATCACGAATATAATTATATTGAGAATGAATGTCATTTTTAATTTAACAGTACTCGAGGTGACATCCATTCAAAAAATTTTTTAGATATAAAGTTTTAGAAAATGACTATTAAAAATAAATTTTCATTTTTAAAATTTTTAAAAATAATTTTTTATCTTTTAAAAATAATTATTTATTATTTTTAATTCTTTTAAATTCTGTAATATGTGTCTAACACTACAAATCAATTTGGAACAACTTTATGAAAGTATATATCTTTTGCCTTTCACACGGTTTAGGCATATTGTGAAAAAAATGAAAGCGAAAACAAGTTGATTTTGAAATTAGTTCAGTTACTTTCAAGATAATATCCAACATGTTCAAGCTTTAAATCTCTAACATTTTTCCTATTCCCAAACAACAACCTCCTAAGTTACCCAAAAAAAATTAAGTTAAGGTAAAATTATATAATAAAATTGGTTAATTAATTTGATCATAATTGTTGCACTTTCACTTACCTCTCAATTATAAAGTGTGGTTGGTTTTTTGAGGAAGCAAAAGTATGCAAATTCACTTATTATTTTTCCTTCTTCTTACTTCTTTTATACCAATGAACCGTATAAATAGGTTTATTTTTCCCACATCCTCGCCACCTTCCCCATGTGCCACATGTGAAATTGATGGGCAAATTTTAAAATTTTTGGTGTGCTAACTTCATGTTCCATATACGCATGATGTATGATAGAGAAAAAAGAAGCATTGTTATATCGGTTCAAGAAAGGAAAACCATTTGACAGTAGCATAGACTTCTTCTTCAACCATTTTAGTCAACATTATTTTGGATCTTTCACATAGTTCCATCCCAAATGCGTATATAATTCATGCTTAAACGAAGTCATAACACAAAATTGCAACAAAAGTTTAAAAAATTAATCACTGATTCAATCCTATTATACTATTATGCAATAAAGCAATCATGGATAATGCAAATGGGACCCAAAAACATATTATAATATTTTATTCACAACATCCAACGAGCACAAGACACATACAAAAATTAGCTTTATCTACCACAATACATTAAAACATAAAGCAACACGACAATAATATTTGTTTTTGATAAGATTTTGACAATAACAAAATACAAACCTCTTATTTCTATTATTTCTCTACCCAAAACCAATTCCAAATAATCTTCTGTAGAACAAAAGAAAAAAAACCTAGAAAATTAAAGAAAATTTCAAAGCAATCATCAAAGAAATAAACAAAACCCAAATAATCAATAACAAAACTTTCTAAAACCTAAATGTTATACCTTCAATAATTGCTTATCAACCAACAATGAAACACAAAAATTATACCCTCAATTATCGAACGCTTTTTACCCAATAATCAAACATAATAAAACCAAACCCTCTTCACGTGAAACCATACATTTTTTCAACCTTAATCCTTTACAAATTGAACCATGTTCTTGTCTTCTCCTTTATTCTTCCCTTCGTTCTAACAAGCAAACAAAAGAAAAAAATTTGTTGTTTGTTTTTTTTTACTACAGTCATTTTTGTTTTTTCGAATAAAAAGAAAATGAATTTTAACCTTTTTTTTTGAACATATGTTTAAATCTGACAGGTAAAAAATTGTTAATTTTGATGTAGCTTTTTTGCCACATGGATGACTATTATTGGCCATTAAAGCCACATTATGTTTTTTTAACGAAAAATGAAATTGGTGCAACATGATAGATAGATTTAAACTATCGGTACCAATTTGATCAAAAAAAATTTTTAGCTCCCAAATTGAGAATCGGGGTAAACTATAAGTATCAATTTTGTGTTTAACACTTTAAATAATGAATCATGTTGACTAGAAACGAAAGAAATAAAAATATACATAAATATATATAAATAAAAATATATAAAAATAATATAATAAAAATATATATAGATATAAAATAGAGATATAAAATAAAATGTTTATTCTATAGATAATAGAATAAATAAATAGAATTTCAAATTTGAAGGTTTTTTTATTTCTAAAATTCTAATACACATTAGATAGTAGTTAGTTATTAGAATTCCTTTTATTTAAAAAAAAAAATCTGAAATGAAGTGAAAACGAAAAAGTTTTTTCCTACTGGCTAAAAGAGGTTATATTGTATTTTTGTAATAAAAAGTTTTTTATTTTTTTTATAAAAGAGGTTATAATCTGGGGATAAAGAAATACTATAGATATTAGAATGCGAACTCTGACATACTCAATGTCATTTTTTAAAGATAATTGAATGAATTAATTGAATTAAATCTCAAATTCATAATCAAAAAATTTATTTCATAACCATTTGAGGAGTTTTTTTGTAAAGTTAAAAAGATATCACATGTCATATTAAAATATAATTAAAATAATTAATTGAATCTAATAAACGAAAATCATGTCCTCTGTATGTATATAATAATAGTTTGTAATTGTAATTGGGCCATTATTGATTGTACTTTATACATAATATCCTTGAAATTTTAACAATTTGAATAAAATATTAGCATCTATATCATTATTTATTGCATTACTTTTTTATAATTATACCCTGTGATATATGGCAACCATCTACCTTTTCTAATTATTGGTGGTATATTGAAAATTTTCCAATTACTGAATGGGCAGGAAATTGTGATTCATAAGCCTAAGTAATACTTTGCCTCAATTTTTCTTGATGGGGACTTTGGTTATCAATGGTGTCAGTCAAGTCTGGCAACTATCTTTAGTCGTTGCTAAGAGACATTCGTGAAAGAGGCAATTCTTAACAGCTAATCGTTCTATTTCTTCTCTAAAACGAAGGACCAAATTTGTAAGAATATTAGATTTAATTTCAAAGTTTCCAAATCTTATGTCAGCATTTCATGAATTCATGAACAATTTGCTTTTTCTTTTTTGTGCTTATTGATTAAGAAAATATATATATATATATATATATATATATTGAAAATTTTCCAATTTTAGTTTATGTTTTAAAATAAAAGCTTAACGCTTCAGTTGACCATACAAAATAAAAAGGCCAATCCTTGGCTGTCACATGTGATGCTTATAGGAGGTGGATAATCTTATCTAGATTTCATTAACCTTTTTTGAGTTTTAAATTCAAACTAAAAACTTTTTAACACCCATTTAGCATTGATTTTAACATAATTTTTTAAGTTAAAAATTATTTTACATCATAAATATAATGTTAAATAGATAAAAAATTTTAGTTTTTACATTTAAAATTATGGTTTGAAAACACAAACCAAAAAGCTAAAAAAAATAGTACTTTTATAATTTGAAATTAGCTTTTGGATGAAATAATTGTATTATCTTCACGTCTCTAAATTTTATTATTTTAAATATATATTTTTTTGATATTTCAATTCCTTAAAGTATTTTTTTCACAATAACGTTAGATATTTAAAAATTTATAAATTATATTTTTCTACTGTATTTTTTTAAAATATACTTTTTTTAACTCAAGCTTTTTTTTAACCCAAGTTTTTCAGCATCAATACTAAACTAAGCCTAAGTTGGAAATGTTTTATACTAGACCGAATCAATTAATCCGTTTGGCTTGAATTGGAATAAACTTAAATGAGATTTTTTATTTTATTCTAGTCAGGTTTGGTTTGAATTAGTGCTAGTCAAGCCTATAAAACCTAGTTTTATGGCAATTGGCTTAATTTTTACAAATATTAATATGAAACGTATGAAATGATTAAAATACGATATATTCTAAAATATAATTATATATTTTTAAAATTTATATATTATAAATTATTGATGTATTAAAAATTATATAAATATGTAATATTTTAAATATAAAAATGATATGATAAAATATATAAATATGACATGAATATAAAAATTATCAAACTTAAATTTTAAAATAAATTTAATTTAAAATATTATTTTATTGATAATTTTTATTTTAAAATATATTTTTATTATTAAAATATAATAAAAATATTTTAATATATTTTAAATAATAACCGATCAAAATGGAATTCTATCTTGATAAACATATAAAGGTATTAATCGACTATTATCCAATTGAACAGAGTGGTGTTCTTCCAGAATTTGATGAATAAAGTAAATAGTAATGGTCCCTCCACTATGGAAGTCACTTCATGAATAATGAAAGTATAAACTTATATATATTGACCAAGACGCCTGATTATTTGATACAAGTTAAAGCATTGGCTAATTATTTTATTATAAAGTTTTATTTAATAAATGGTTTTATAAAAATAAATAAATAAATAATGCTATTTATCAAATGAACTTTCATGCCCCAAAAAAAAAATTTCAAGATTTATTTTTTTATTAGCACTAAAGTAGGAGCAACGACTAATATACAAATAATGTTTAGTATATTTTTAAAATTTTTATGATAATTTAATTATTATGATAATATGATTATCAAAAAATATAATTATTAATAATTTTTAATTATCATATTTGACATATATATTATAAATAATATATATATGTACCTTACAAAAGTTAATTAATTACTTTTGATGATATAAAATTATTATCAAACACAATGAAAAAATTTCAATAAAAATAATATATTAAATATAAAATAAATAACTCTTAATTTACACTTATTAATATCAATTAAACAAACCCTTTTAAGATTTCATGGTAGGAATAGATAAGAATTAGGAACTTGCAAAGATATTTCCTTCATTTGGAACTAAGGAAAAGATCTGACAATTGACCTTTTTTCTTTTTTGTTTTTTTTACATATTATTTAGTCAAAGTCGTGGATTTATACGTGGTTTTATAAGTAAATACCTTTTATCTCTTTCCGTCTTAATCAATTACAATGAATTTCAAATAAACAAAACAAAAAAAAAAAGCTTTACAATGAATTTTCAATCCAAGAGTCCAAAGAAAATTCTTTTTTTTCTTTAATAACAATTTACATGAAGTTTCTTAAAGTTTAAAATTAAAATGTTTACTTTTGAAAAAAAAAATCAATATCTTAAGAGTTTCGATCGTATAATTCACTGCAATCATATTTTATTTTATTTTATTTTACCTTTTTATTTTAGAAATTTTTAGATTTCGAGATCTCTAATATGGAATTTAAAAATTCTTAGTACAATAATTTCTCTTGGGGGGGGGGAGATGTGTTTAAAAATAATTAAATAAAAATTGGAAACTAAAACCAAGAAATATACGCATTTTATTTATTGAAACTTAAATATTATAATTGTACTTTTTTTTGAAATAATTAATCATTTAATTTAACTTGATATCAAAGTTTTTAGATTCAAATTCTAATAATTTTCCCTATTTTTTTTATCTAATCTTTATTATTGCTCATTTAGGTTGTGCATAGCTGCTTTAATAGTTTTTCAATTTGCACTATTCTACTAAATTCGTTCAACTTGTGAGTGAAAAAGATAACTATGATAATTTGATATTTTTTTATTAATTTAAACTTTTGTGGTAATTAATCAAATGAATTTACCATCAATAATTAATTATCAAAATTTTTTGAATTGGAATTACTTCTAATTGTTTTCGCATGTTATATAATCTATTTAGTGAACTATAATTTATTAGTTTTGACCCCTTTTTTTTGTCAATTAATATATTAAAATCATTTTTAACGAAATTTTCAAGAGCTTTGCTTGTTATTATTTATAAATAAAGAAGACGTCTTATTTGCTGACCTTTTTTTTGGCCGAATGTGATTGAGCTTTCTTAATTCTTTTTTTCTCAATAATAATTAATTCCTCTCACAACTTACAAGGAAATCCCTTGCCTACTACTGGGTTTCCTCGTTTCAAGTTCACTTCCTTAATAGTAGTACTGAACTTATGATGCCAAAAAGTCCACCTTTGAATTCCATTTTTTGGGCATTTTCCCCTTTTTTTTTTTTTGGGGGGGGGGGGGGGTTCATCCCAGGAAAGTTACAATATCAATTATCCCGCCATATCCATCTTGAAACTTACATTTCGTGAGCTAGTCTGGACAATTTTGACAGCCACCTGGTTGCTAAGGTGCTCCCACAGACCATCAGAAGCAAATATGAGAAATTGATCGTCGGGCTGGAGTTTGTGCACTAACAATGATGGCTCGGCACTGAGGATCGGCTTTTGCAAAGCTTCAGGCAGTCTAAATTTAGGCAGGAGAGGCTCTTTGTTGAACTCTGCCTTCTTTAGATATGCATCACCAATGGATCTTGAAATCTGCAAAGATACGGAGGCAAAAAGAACCCACAAGAGAATTCACTTTTAGTCCAGTTATGTTAATTTCTGTGTTACTCCAACTCTTATTTTCGTTGAAATATTTGTGTCCAGAGCATATTTGGATACCGGTATAGAGATATAATCCTCTAAATATATGAAAACTTAGAAAAAAATTGAGTGTAACCATGTTAGACACGTATCCGTATCTGACACTTACTAGAGTCCAAGTAACAAAGGTTAACTTTTTACTGCAATCAAAAAGGAGGAAGAAAGAAATAGAATATAACCTGTATGAGGCCCTTGACACGCCAAACATTGTGTTTCATCACAACAATCTGTGGATCATGGCGATGCAATGACCGAAGCTCTTCTCTTACAGCATCTAAACTTGCATTATGTTCTGTCGATAACTGAATTGCTTTAACTTCCTTTGTTCCTCTTTCTGATCTGCCTAAGACTACTCTGGAATCACCAACGTTTGCAATGTATAACAGTCCGTTGCAAATCACTCCTGTCAAACAGCATGATCCCACCGATGCCATTTGTGGCTTACGATGCCATTGTTTCCTCACAAGGGCAAGAAAATTCTCTTCTGTTGCCGAGAAAGCTTTTCTGAGAACATTTACTGATATTTCTTGATGCCCAGACGCTAATGCTGCATATCAAGGGATGCAGAATAAGCATTTGGCAATCAAGTTTAAAATGTCATAAAAAGGATCACTAAAACGTATGTTAATTGGACTTGGATACTTGAAGGATCATATCCCCGTATCCATATCTGAACATAAATTGGACAAAGTACGTCAAAAAAATAAATAGTCAAAGCAACCGGACCAGAAGCTATTCAAGTAAACTGGAACTCAACCCTTCCCTTTTAACCTGATAGTGCAGTTCTCCGCCAAGTTGATATTACTTTCATTTCAAGTGCCTAAATGAAGATTAATTGGTCTACAATTACTAGGAAGCTTAAACAATAGTATCAACATTTCAACAAGTAAAAGACAGAGTTGCCTAGCCCCAATCCAGATTGAAAGAATAGCGAAAGTTCAAGACGAAACGTACACTTAAGATTGCAGAAAAGATTGTCATTTATGTAGCGGGAAGCCTCAGCTCCACCATGTCCATCGTACACACCGATGAAAGTTCCATAAGGACCAGAGCTACTCGAACTCAACGGCCCTGATTCGAGTTGGCTTTGATCCTCCAACAAACTATTGGCTTGAATTACAGCCATTGAGAATTCTCCATAAGCATGTTGCCCCAAATCTTTATACCACAACAAACCATCAACACGCCTTCCAGAATCACCTTGAACTGATGGCTTCCAACAGGATTTAACCATTTTAAAGTAATCAATATTTCACACGTATTGTTCAAGTGAACCAGAAGATAATTTATTCATAAAACCCTGATAAAGAAGACCAGGCCTCAATCTAGGCGTTCAAGTTTCTGTTTGCTCTACAATATACTAGAACCCCATTTAAACAAGGATTAGACACCATAATCTCAGTATCTGACCAATTCCCAGACAAGGACCAAGGTGGGTATGGGCTAACTCAACTTCAAAGTGTGTATTTGAGACAAGAAAGCAATGGTTCTGAGGTGAGTTCAGAGAATATGGAGGTGTGCTGGTGGCTCTATACCTTGAATCTGGGTTTAATACTTTTGGCCCCCGTCACTCTGTGCCATGTTTGAGCAACAGACTTAGCTGGAAAAGCACCTTGGGATTTGATCGAGACAGAGTTTGGTCTGATATCAAACTGATTAAAAGAAAGCAATGGATAAGACGAAAGTTTGGAGTTTTATGTCAGAAGATCTTGAGTTTTGATGTCAGACGAGATCCCAGATGAGAAATAAAAAGAGATTTAAATCACTGACTTCTGACATTTTTCTTTTACTTGTTCCCTTTCTTGTTTTTTAGTGCATTTCTATGTTCTTTAGTCCTAAGTATTTGTCCTCAAGCTTTTTACTAATTGCATGGCTGAGATTTTAAGTTTTTCCATTATTTGTTTGCAATAACCCTACACTATTTCATGCTTTGATATTTTGTAATTACTTTAATCAACCATCATTTTAGGAGTTCCTGTTCTTAGAAAAATCATGCTTCCTTAACCTTTTTTTTCATTTCTATTTTCATACTTGACCCTTTCCCTACACGCATTAACAACCATATAAAGCTGGGATTAGATGTCATCTAAAAAAAAAAAAATCTTTCCAATGGAAATTTCATCATATTATTCTGCAATTTGTCCATCAGTTCATTTCTTGAGTCATTTCCTGACTACCTCTGAAGGAATGTCTATAAAAGAGGAAAAAGTATAGGATTCCTTCCAACAGCAATGTTCTACTGATGTCCTTGTCTGTTAATAATCCTTGTGATTCAAACAATATTATTCTGTTTTATCACTTTGTTTTGATGAATCTGAACAATTGAGGATCACAATCCTTGGGAGTTAAACAGCTCGGAAACGGGGTCCATTGGCCTAGTACTGGGTTGATGGATATTTATTTGGTGCATGCATTCCAGCCCTTGCCTGTTCAGCTACTTGCACATCAATCAGATCACTTTGGCTCACCGTCCACCTGACTTCCAGGACCATTTACAACCATGAACACCATAATCTGCCTGTAGCTAATACATTAATGGCTGAATGGCTACAAAAAAACTTCAATCAATTTTTTGTACTTTTCAATCTAGTTGGCCACGAAATGCAATAATGTCACATTATTTTACTACTTTTTTAGGAAAGTAGGTAGGAGGGTAAACTTTACATGGATTTCTCCTTTGAATTATGTGAAAGTTTCAGTGGTTATAATAGGTAAAGGCTGGAAGCTAGGCCCTTTCTTTGGGGTCTTGCCTTCGCTGCTCTTTGGGTTTAGCCCCAGTAAATGGGCTGATTAGGAATTATGGTTCAGTCTGTCCTAGCCCTTTCCGTTACGAAATTACCGGGAAATAGGTCCTAGGAGTTAGATTAATGGTCCCAACACTAAACTACACAAAAGCAAGAATCAGCAGCACTTACCCTGGTCAAAAAGCTAGCACAGCTTTGTATTGTTCCGTGCACATTGAATATTGTTAAAGCACCTTTCCCAACTTTTAACATCGAATTTTCTTTTCCGAACTTCAGTTTTTATTAAATTTGATTGGCCTAATTCAAAGTATTTTGCTTAAACTATAATTCTCGTTTCACTCCATTTACACTATTTATTCGAGAAAACAACCAACGTCGACTGATAAAAATTTTATGATTAAATCACATATCAGTAAGTTGCTCTCAACAATATAAAATAAACCCAAACTAGAATAAAATCTTTATTTGATATTTAAATTCAATCTAATCTAAAAATGGAGGATGTGAAAAAGTGCATTTGCCAAGCCTTGGGCCCAAGTCAGAGTAATGAATGGAGGGTCACATCCCTAGATCACATGCTATCGAAAAATTTAATACCAACCAAACGATCTGATTAAGGCAAATATGAATATATAAGCGATATTATGCACCCCCCCCTTCTGCTTCGATGAAAGAGAAGAACATCTGTCACTTTGTGTTTTATTTATCTAAATGGGACAATAATTACTGTTTACTTTGTATGAATTCAAGATGGCCCTACTCTAATCATTTGTCTTCTTTCCATTGAGCTCTGAATTCTTTCCCTGGCATGTCTCAGAGTATCAAGAACTTCACCTATACTTTTGCCGGCTATCTTTATCTCAGGGGCCGGCTTGGTTTCTGGTAGCGTCAGGGGAATCAATGCCAATGGGTTATCAACATAATCATCATTCTCATAATTCTCATTTCTTCCATTCACATCAATCTCCATTGTTGAAGCTTTCAAGCTTGAAGAACTGAAATGAATGGCATAAAGTGATCAGATTAACTTAATTATAGTATATTGTATATGCTTAAGCAAATGCAATAGGATTAATGTGGGGAAATGGTAAAGGGGTTACCTTCTTCCATCAATCTTTGGATCTTCATGGCCTGAACTTGATTTAAAACTGGACTCTTCATGTGAAGACTCTTTTGTATCAGATTTAGTAGTCCCTGGAGAATCTGAATTTTCTTTGTTGAAAGAAATTTCAAAGCTTTTTATAGATGTAGTGATGGTGTCTGATGCATTTTCCTCCATATTTTTTGACATTTCTGGAACTGCATGTTGAGACTTGGAAGCAGATCTTTCTGGGTCTTTAGTACCTGAACTACTTGTGGACGAAACACAAGAAAGTGCACCGTTCTCGGACGAATTTGACTGCTCTGATTCTTCCGAACTAGGCAATAATTTGAGGGACTCAAGCTTCTTCCTCAACAACTTGAGCCTCTTCTCAGCTTTGTTCCTTAGTTTTGTCTCTTCTTTGAGTTTGTTCTCTAGTTCTATTAACTGCAGCTCACGAACAACAAAGTTGAACAAACAGAAATTTCAGATCTTTTTTCTCTAGCATATTGAAACTACGGCTACAATAATTAATGCTTTAACACCTAAATTTGATAGAACAAAACCGTAACCTTATTTCCCATAAGTTCAGCATCTTGTTTTGCAGTCTTTGAAGCTTGTCTCTCTGCAAGAAGCCTTCCTCTCAAGCACTCTACAGTCCTCAATCCATGATCTCCTTCCATTTTCTTCTCACTGAGGGGGGAAAACAAAAAGAACCCAAATTACATTATGAATCAGTGACACTCACAACTAAGGGAAAAAGAAAAGAGAAAAAGAAGAGGAACCCACCTCCATTTGCTGTTTTTTCTTATGGCAAGCAATCATTTGCAGTAATTCTTGACTTTAGCCTGTTACTGGAATTTCTTGGCAATGTCCTTAATTCTTGAATGTAAGTGCGCCAAAACACTTAAAATCTTACCTCTACTTCAGTAACCATTTGGTGCTTACAACAGATCAGTGCGAGCTCACCGTGCAGCTTGTACAAAAATGGCAGCAGAAGTAAGATGCGGCCTGTAAGCAATGGAGTGTTCTTCCTTCTTCTTGTTCTTTCGCTGACGCCAGAACAAAAGACCCTCGGGCAGCTAAAACTGTTGGAAATCCAAGGTAAGGTCTTGGACTCTTTATCAGCTCCCAGGTGGCTTACATGTTTTATCCATCCTCAAAAATAGAGCATTTGGCTACTGTTTTTTCTTCACTGCCACAAGCTTTGTGACACTACTTTTTATCAATTTTGAGAATGAGAGCAAACAATGTCAATATGTCATAAATAATCAACAGTAATCCTTTTTTTTTTTTTTGGTTGAGATTTTGACATGATCAGTGAAATGAAAAATTTTCACAGTTTCTGATCTAATATAATACCCAGTTATGGCCACTATAGCCAGATAATAGTAAAATTTACATTTCTTCATCTTTTCTTTTTCAACCAAAAGCATCATGATCACAAACCAAAATCATGATGTTTTGCATATTCATTCCTTCCACATAATTCTTCTCAGTATTTTAATATTCACTTGATTTGTTTTAGTTCACATTTTTTATCTGGTATACTTCCAAATTGATTAAAAGAAAGAGAGCTGATTAAACCCTAAATGTCAGTTTATTTACCCATCACAAGAACAGATTGGCATGATAAATAGATGCAGAAATATGTGGCATTTCTTGAATTATTACAAAAAAGTAGCAAGCATTGGGGGATTTTGAATGGTTTCAAATATGTCAGGTTATGTTCCTGAAATATATCTCCCCTTAAACTGTGTGATAATATTTTGTACATTTACCTCCTTTTTTTAATTGCAAAGAAAACCCATTTTTCTTAATTCTGTGTAAGTTTATTTTTTGTCTTTTTTGTATGGATATAATCTTGAAATATTGTAATCTTTTAAGCTATATATACTTGTTTCTTTTTGAAGTGAAAATCCATTCAAATGGCATTACAATTTGCCAGTTTTATTATATATTTAAATGATGAATCAACAGTTTCTAATCAAATTGGTTCAGTTTGAGCTAATATTATAACCCAAAACATAAGCAAAGCAATGGTGACTAGTGAATAAGTTGGAAATGATTAATAAACATTGAAATCATCAATAGTTATGGAAGGCATAATTACATGAATTGCATGATTCTAAAGTACAGGAAAATTGGCTTTCACTTCACTTAAAAGAAACCCAAAAGTTGCTTGATATTGCATTAGTATTATTTATCTCTTTCTTCTATTGTGATGAACATAAATAGCCAGATGCCTCAGCTTTAAGCTCACTCATTGTCTCACTTGTTGTCATGAAGTGGACCACTGCCTTCTTTTTTCTATATATATATATATATATATATATAGGAGCCTTTGAGTAGGGGCCAGTTATTTTCTTTTGAGATGAATGTTTTCATTCCATAAAAATATTACCGTCCCATTCTTGAATTGAATTGGTTCTTCAATTGTTTAATTCATTTTTTATTTACTTTCTCTTGACACGTAATTTTTTTAGACATGTACAAACGCTTGCAGAAGCACGTGAGTTATTTAAAATATAAATATTATAAATTATTATAATAAATTTATTAATAAATTTTTAATTAATTAATTTGATGTAATAATTTTAAAAACATATACAAATTAGTTCTTTAGATTATTATGTTTTAATATATATTATTTCAATTAGATATCATATAGAAATATATAATTTTTATACTTAAATAATAAGTTATAAAATTTTTTACAATTATAATTATAAAATGCACTGTATTCTTCAAACATTTATTACCATATAATTATAGTAGTCGTAGAAACAATACTAGAGACTAGAGAAACTGGATGTTACCATTTACCAACTAAATGACTCATATCAAATGAGAAATAGTCTTATAGATATATAGCAGGAAATGTTCCATAATTCCCAGAAGTGACATGAGGGACCAAAGGAAAGATAACCATAAAATAACTTGCATGATAGAATGTTTCAGGTGCAAGCAGAGGTTTTTCACTAGCATAAGAGAAAAGCAAACCACAAGAGACTATCAAGCAAAGAAATAAGGATGATCCTGGGACTTCCATGTCTGCACGTGATGATTAAAGGCTAAAATTGTTTTAAAGTAACGCTCAGATCAAGTCCAAAAGTTAACCTTGCACCGGGAGAGAAAATACAAAGATTACACATGACGGTATTTTAATTGGAAAGTGCCTCTTCCCTTTAGCCAAGAAGTATCAATTTCTGCTAGAATTAAAAGAGAAATGCATTAAGGATCCAATGTCTTGAACATCTTTAGCCGCAGTTATAGTGAGTGGTCTCTTCACTGAAACATAATCTTTTTTTTTTTTTTTTTCTGGTGAGACATAAATGCCTATAGGGTGCATTTTTAATCCTTGAAAGGGTAATCTAATTGCAACGATTATGCTGATCAGTAAATTCAATGATCAAACATAAACATTCTCCTGATCAAACTTAATCATAAAAACTATACTCTTCTTCCTTCATCAAACAAGCAATCCTTCTAACAGAATGTATATCTCTTCAGTTCTTTCACTTGATCTATCCTTCGCAATAAAGCGTTGAAGCCCTCCACTAGTTTCAATCCAACTAGTGCCTGAGATTTTCTTTAACTCAACATTTCTCATTTTTTCCCTGATCATAATCTAATTGTAATGATTATGCTGATCAGTAAATTCAATGATCAAACATAAATACTCTCCTCATCAAACTTATCATCAAAACTATACCCTTCTTCCTTCATTAAACCAAGTAATCCTTCTAACAGAATGTATATCTCTTCAGTTCTTTCACTCGATCTATCCTTTGCAATAAAGCTTTGTAACCCTCCACTAGTTTCAATCCAACTAGTGCCTGAGATCTTCTTTAACCCAACATTCCTCATTTTCTCCCTGATCATATCCGCTTCTTTCCATCTGCCAACATGTGAATATAAGTTTGCCATGATGATATAATTTCCAGTATTCTCAGCTTCTATCTCAAACAAATGATCACAAATCAACTTCCCAAGTTCAACATCACCACAAACTGAAGCCCCTTGTAGCAATGCACCCCAAACCTTAGCACTTGGTTCAATTGGCATTTTAGAAATGAATTCTGTTGCTTCAGAGAGTCTCCCTGCACGGCTTAGAACCCCAACCATACAGGCATAATGCTCAACCGAGGGAGGAATGTCATATTCTTCAAGCATGGCATCAAAGATCTTCTGAGCTTCATCTACGTTTCCTGAATGAGCACAAGCAGACAGCAATGCAGTGAATGTGACAGGATCTGGCTGAATTCCATTATTAAGCATCTCACGAAAATAACCTAGAGCAGCATTAACATCTCCATGGGCAGCGTATGCTGCAATTATTGCTGTCCAAATGATCAAGCTCCTACATTTTGATTGATCAAAAACCTCTTGTGCCCCACGTAAAAGCCCTAGCTTTGCATAAGTATCAATAAGGGCAGTCGCAACATAGATGTTGCCATCATAATTGTTTCTAACAGCATAAGCATGTATCTCTTTCCCTCCTTTCAGGTTCGAAAAATGCGAAAAGGTGGGAAGAATGCTTGAAAGTGTCACAGCATTGGGTCTAAAACCACACGCTTGCATTTCCCAAACTAAATCCAAAACTTCATTATACTGTTTGTTCTGAAACAAACCTGAAATCACAGAATTCCATGTACTCAATCCTGGGTGTTTCAATTTGCGGAAAAGCTCCATAGCTTTGTCAGTGAACCCATGAAACATACAACCATAAATAAGTGAGCCATAAGTAACTTCATCTTTATCACTCATACCCTCAAATAACTCACTAGCATAATCCAAACTCCCACATTTTGCGTACAATGCAATCAAAGCATTACAAATCGAAACGTCAATCTCGATTGAATTCTCAACAATAAACCGATGAATTTCCATTCCGAAAATAAGATCACTGGACTGTCCACACGCTTGCAAAATACTAAGTACAGTCACCCCATTAGGCTTAAATTGTAAACTATCCACCATTTCTCTATACAATGCCTTGCACTCATCGTAAAACCCTCCTTGAGAATACCCAGAAATCATCGAATTCCACGACACAATATCTCTTTCACCCATTTCATCAAACACTTTCCTCGCCAAGCCAAATTCCCTGCATTTTGAATAGTAGGAGATCAACCCATTTGAAACAAAAATATCCTCATTAAACCCCCCTCGCAAAACAAAGCCATGGACTTCCTTAGCCAACCCTTTCTCACAAAATGAACCTGATAACGCCTTCAATAAGCTCGTAATGGTAAAATTATCCGGCCTGATAACGTTACGAAAACTCGAAAACAACCTTAAACTTTCCACAAACATGTTATGTTGGCAATAGGCGATAAGCAAAGCGTTAAAGGAGAAGGTATTTTGTTGGGGAATTTTGTTGAACAAACGGTGAGCTTGGCGAAGACCATAGGTTTTCGAGTAAAATGAAATAAGTTTCGAAGCAAGGAAGTTATCGGGAGTAACTGAAGACAGAACGATGCGCGCATGGAGTTGCTTGGCTTGGCGAGGGAGGTTGTGGTCGGTGAAGTGTTGGATGAGTTGACCGTACGCACCATAGTGGAGATTGGAATTGGGTGGATGTAGAGTTCGGAGCGATTCCTGGAGTTTGGTTGGCGGCCACTGAAGTCCGTTGAAAAATGGATTACCGGTCCTCATTCATTTCTTTGCTTTCGCTTAACCATATACTTCGGACCCAAGTATGTATATGTGTGTGTATATATATATATATATATTCGTTTGGTGTTATGCCGGATTCGGACCAACTTAAAATAAAAAAATGTCTAAGCCCACTTAATATAGATTGGGTTGCTGACGTTGGCTGTCACATTCTAAGATCTTGTTTAATCATATTATTTACAAAATTTTTTAAATTATTTTTCATCACAAATGCATTATTCATTAAGTAAAATTTTTGCTTTTGCTGTTTAAAAATTCAAAGAAAAAAATTAAAAAATTGAAAATTTTGATATTTAAAAGGTGACTCTTGAAAAAAAAATTATTTTTCTTTTACTTATTTAAATTTTTATTATTTTATTTTAAATAAATATATTTTTGAATATTTCAATTTAACACTTTTTATAATAATACCAAACTCTTTAAAAGTTTTTTAGTGATATTTTTCTCACAATGCTTTTTAAACATATTTTTT
>JBBYHM010000027.1:12463316-12478336 GCA_038381775.1 Adansonia rubrostipa | reverse complement strand
TTTATTAAAAAAATGACCTAAACCTTTCCTTAAACCCAAACATATTTTTGTACAAAATTTAAAATTTTACGTTACATGATGCATTAGCCATTTATCAGCATTTAAACAACTTTTTTTAATACCATTAATTATTTTTCTTATTTATTATAATTTTAAAAGTACTTAGACTAAAATACTAAATTTAATAGTACATAGACTTATAATGGATTTTTACCTAATTTTTTAGTTCAAATTTTTTTAATTAAAAGAATTTATGAATTAAGTTTTCTCAAAGTATTTTAATTTTTTAATGAAATTAAGTTTGAATATTTTTAAAGTAATTTTTATATTAAATAATTTTTTTAACTATATAAATGAAATTAAAAATTTATAATATATTCATTTTTTTAATTAAATTCTTTTAGTTAATGTTTCATTGTATTGATTATATTATAAAATCAAACAAATTCTCTTCTAAAGTGGGAATATGTGGATTAGAATTTTGGATCAAATATGGACTTTAACGCTGCGGACTTCAGGGCCCATTAGCATTGCTCGATCCCTCATTTTACTCAATATAACAAAAGCAAAAGAAAACCATAAGCATTTTTTTTTTAAAGTTGATGACAAAAAGCAAAATCCGTTGCCATTCTGTAAATCCAGTCCAATCCTCCCAAACTCTTATCTCACGCTTTGATTGAAGTAAATTGAGAGATTTACTGACGCAGAGAATAGGAAGGAAGCGCCCCAAAGTTTTTGTCGGCGAAAACTGTTGCATGAAAAGAAATCCGGACACAGAGATGGTCAGTTTCATGCCAATCAATCAAGACATCTAACAAAGCACTGTTTTTTTCGGTTGCAAAAACAATCAATTTCCTAAACGTTCCTGAGCTGTTACCACCGTTAAATGGGGAACGCTCACGGCCACCGCAAGAACCGTAACAACCATAATCACTCTGGTTCTTATCCAACGCCTGTCCCGCCTCACTATATATATGGTCCACCTCCCCAACCTCCCCATGTCCAAAGCTCCACGCCCCAACCCCAGATGGCTCTCTCTTTGCCTTATGTTAATGTCGATTCTAGTCTTCGAGCCCTTGCAGGCCAAGCTGAGGGCTTTGGTCGCTTTGCCATTGGTGGCCTGCATGGTCCTCTCTACCATGTCACCACTTTAGCAGGTAAAGTTCCTCGCCTTTCTATTTCATTTGCTATGCTAAAAAAATGCTTTTTTTTTTCATTGTGGTTGTTTGCTTGGAGTCTTTTTTTTTTCTTTTAAAGAATAAGTAAATCTTTTTTGGTTCCTTAAGGAACTATCGAAGTTTTGTTAGGTGGGTTGTGCTTAGATTTCCATTTGTCTATGTATGAAATACCTGATCTTTTAAATTCCAGATTAAATATATTTTCCTGATTGTTTTTGCATAAAGTTATAGACTAGGCAGAGGACTCTAAATATTGGGTAATTTAATTTGAATTTCAGTGGGGAACCTTCTTTTGTTGGTTGGATAACAAATTTTGAATTGATAATTATTGGGCCTTTTGAGATCCCTTGTGCAGAGAAAATCATTTATGGAAATTGACTGTGGACAGTTTTGGTGTGTGATTGTAGATGACGGACCGGGATCACTGCGTGATGGTTGTCGTAGAAAAGAACCCCTTTGGATTGTCTTTGAAGTTTCAGGAACCATTAGTCTTTCGTCTACCTTGAGTGTGTCATCTTATAAGACCATTGATGGACGGGGCCAAAGGATAAAACTCACAGGGAAGGGTTTGAGGCTGAAGGAATGTGAACATGTTATAGTATGCAATTTGGAGTTTGAAGGAGGTAGAGGACCAGATGTTGATGGGATCCAAATAAAACCCAACTCCAAGCACATATGGATAGACCGTTGCAGCCTTCGTGATTATGATGATGGATTGATAGACATCACCCGAGAAAGCACAGATATTACTGTTTCTAGGTATGGTTTATAATTTTAGGGAAAGTAACCAATGTTTGGGAAGGCTAAGAATTAACACTAATTGACTGGGTTCTCAGGTGTCACTTTTCACAGCATGACAAGACGATGCTGATTGGAGCAGACCCCTCTCATGTCGGTGATAGGTGTATCCGTGTAACTATTCACCATTGCTTTTTTGATGGGACTCGACAACGGCATCCTCGTGTTAGATATGGGAAGGTACATTTGTACAATAATTACACTAGAAACTGGGGCATTTATGCTGTTTGTGCCAGTGTGGAATCACAGGTGATGATCTCCTACCATCCTAAATTTGTTTCATGCTTAAACTTCTTTTAAAAGTTTCATTATTTCAACCTTTTTTGTGTTACTTCTGGAAAGATAAACAGTTTTATTTACTACTTGACATCAGATATACTCTCAGTGCAATATATATGAAGCAGGGCAGAAGAAGGTGGCCTTCAAGTACCTTACTGAAAAGGTAACTCTTCTTGATTGCTTCATAGTAAGTATTTGAAGTTACTTGATAAAGAGAAGTCAATTTGCATGATTATATATAGACCAAATGCTTATCCAATTAGGAAGGATCTCTTGGTATTTGATCTCTATTATATGGCTCTCGGAGAAGAAAAAAACATTTACCTTGCTTAATGTTCCCTTAAATCTTACTGTGGAAACCATGTTTGCGATCCCCTTTGGGTTGAGAAGCTATAAACACTTTTCCATAGATCATCAGTTGATCTTCAAACTATCTAGAATGTCGACAACATTTTCCTACTAGAAAGACATGAATTCTCCTTGGGGTCCTAAAAGTAATTTGAACACTCCACCCTATAATTAATGGTGCACAAAATGTTTTTGAGGCTGAAAAGAAGTGTGGAAGATCCTTTACATTCACAATTTTGTGATTGGTTGAACTGTCGGTATATTAGTTTGTGAGAGAAACAAGGATCTTGGGAATACGGCTTTATTAATTCTGCATGATCCATTTTCAGAATAACAGCATAATGTTAAGCCGTGTTTATGATTATTGCGTATTATTAGTTTGTTTCTAATTGGTTGGCCGATGCAAGATTTAATTAATGAAGACAAACATATCTTAAGACATGGGATTGTTCAAATCTTTTATTTTTCTGAAAATAGTCTGCCACATGCATGATAGCCATTGACAATTAATCGAAATTGTTGGTTGATGTATTGTTTATACAGGCTACTGACAAGAATGAGGCTTGCACTGGCTGCATAAGGTCCGAAGGGGATTTGTTTATAACCGGAACTCAAGCAGGGCTGATGACTGAGAATGTTATGTCCAACGTGTTCCATCCGAGCGAATACTACCCTACATGGACAGTGGAAGCTCCCACAGAAGCTCTTAAACATGTTCTTCAGCACTGTACAGGATGGCAGTCTATTCCGCGACCAGCTGAAGCTGCCTCGTATTGCTGATTTTGCCTCAGACTTTTTCAGTGCTGCAATAACCCTAGAGATTGCACTCTTTATGATAGCCACTGCTGTTGTTGCATTTGCGTAAATAGAATCCATAATATATTTTCTTTACAATCATAGGACATAATCATAATAACTTAAATGCAATATGATTTGCAGCAATTTATGGTCTTCTTACTTTACTTTCAAGGGGATATGATTTTTACAGAATAACTTGTTATTACATATTACGGTAAGGATGTTTTTCTTTGTATGTATGTATGTATGTATGTATGTATATATATATATATATATATATATAATACTTGGTAATTCAAGAGGTAAAAAATTACCCATTTATCTGAATTCTATCAAATTCATACGTTCTTTTACATCTGAACCGAAATGGTGGAAAGGGTAGGCTACATTGATACTCTGGTTTTCGATAATTCTTGCTGCTGTAAAATTTAGAAACTTATTGGTACAGTCATGAAATGATCATCATATTCCATCATTTTTGTGTTTTGAATTTTCTAGACGAAAAGCATCTTACTACCCTGCCACTACCTCAGCTACTAGTTCATCTACCAAAAATCTCTCGATTTCTTTACCTATTGCATCAATATCCTCCCTCAAGTCTAACCATTGACATTCCCCTGGAAGCACCATCTCTCTGACATCCATGCGCGGCTTCTTGTTTTGGCTTACTAGAGACTTGCGCAGGCTATCTTCGAGCTCTCCCATGTTCCATTTCGGAATGATTTTTCTTGTAGACGTCGCCCATGGTTGTTCGTCCGCATATTGTTGATAGATCTCCAGTAACTTTGAATTAATCCTATCAAACATCAACCTCCTTTCAGCCCTTGACCAAGAATTTAGATTACAATATTTTTTCTCGAGTTCTTCAAAAACTATCGGATTCACTGGACATTCTGGAGAATGCCATGATGCAAAGAATGTATCCAGTTCGGCTCCATTAATTCCAGAATCAACCAATACGTCGACTATGTACACAGACTCCCAGTTCTCTTCAGCCCTTGCTATTCCGTTGTCCTCAGCAAACCCAACAGATACGTCGTTGCCATCATCATCACTTGAAAGAAGAATAGATCCCTCGTCATATGCATCAAATTCTAGTTTTAATAGTTTAAGTTGCATCCGAAGCTCTGCAAGCATAAACACTAGGTAAAAAGCGGAAGAATAAAAAAAGCAATGGCTTTTCTACTCCAAATGGAAGCTATATATAAAGAAGTAATGAAACTAAAAAAGCCATTAAATTACCATGGAGATCAGCACTAATACTCTCAAAGCATTCAGAACCAGATGATAAATCATCCGTAAAAGGAGCTTCTATAACTGAAACTGGACTGGGTTGTTCTGTCTCCTTACAGCTTGCTCGAGATTCTAGTTCGGATACAGGACGATGCAATGTGGTTTGCTTAGATGGTCCCTCAGATGGTTCCTATAGATTATTACAAGAGAGAAGCATTCGTTAGATTAAGCAAAGAAATTTCTCCTTAGTAACTTCAAAACATACAAGTCCACCTTGTAAAACTACTACTAGAAATATAAAATTTTACTTGAAAGGCCAAGGCTGCCCAAGGTATTAGGCTTGTCAAATATCACTAATAATAAGCAGTATACAACACCATGGGCAAGAACAAAGAATAGATGCAAATAGCTGGAGAGTTACAAGCTAATACATCATTCAAAAAGAAAAAATACCTGGGAGTTCAAATTTTCTAGGTCACCGGTAGAAACATCCGCAGCATTCAACGGCGCAGAAGCTGATAATTCCATGTGTGAAGGTTCAGAAAGCACTGGCTTGTTCTGATCATTGACATCTGCTGCATTTTCAAGAACTGAATTTGAATCCATAGCAGTACTAGCAGATGCCCTTGAGACCATAAAGTTGTGTCCAGATTCATTGTCCCCTTCTACATTTTGCTTTACTTGATATGGGGTGATATCAGAATCTGGCAAAGTGTCACTATTTTCCTTATTGCTACTGCAACTACTACCCGGAAATTGAGATTTCTTAACACAGGATCTTTGGTTGCTAGGCAATGGAACTTCCCGCTGGTTGAAATTGCCTTTTACTGCCTTGTTTCTGTCCCACTTGAAACCCTCTTTTGGAATCACATACTTGTCTCTACGAAGACTTTCATGGCGTGTGCTTATTCTAGGACTTTCAAAGTTAGTAGATGAAGCTGGAAGAGATCGTGATCTTGAAAGATGACCAAGACATCCATCCTTCCAACCGTCCCTACTGCTAATGCCTAAAGGTTCTTTCCACACTGCTGGCCCAACATGATTACCAATCTCACTGCATCCTTCCACACCAACCAGGCCAGTAGAATTTCCTGGGCTCACTTCCCTATCTGAGATGGCAAGCATTTCACCCAGTGTGCTGCCCCTTCTAACCATATGCAACTCTTGAGACTTGTGTGTTAATTTCCACCTCTCAGACAGTCTCTTCTTGGCCTCCCTACTAACTGATGATTCACTAGAACGGGATGATGACCTTCTATGTCTCCAGCCAATATTATCGCTGTAAGACACTGTTGTTACATCTGAATCATTTGCTGATTCAGATCTAGATATATCACACCAACTCTCATCCCCTGCATATCCCCTGAACCTGGATGTTGAAATTGATATTGAACTATTGCTAAAGCTATTTTTCATTTGCCTAGTAATCTCCTTGGCCATTTCCCTAGATTCTCTAGAATTATGCCGTGAAAACCCAGTATCCTGGCAAACCTTATACTTGCCCCATATTTCTGCTTCCTTATTTTGGATACCCAAAATTTCTGTGTGTCCAATACACTTGGATGGAAACTGATGAGAAGGACAAGGTGATGAAGCCGTTCTGGAAGAGTTTTGCGACTTCCCAAGATTTGGTTTCAAGACAACAATTCTTGTGGGTACAATAGTTGGCCCATTTTTCTGTTCTGATTGAACCTTAGGTGACTTGGGCAGATTGCGAACAGCATATCTCCCATAAGAGTGACTCAAACGATCTTCCTGATGCCCCTGAGGTGATTTACAGTGGTGCTTCATCTGAGTTTCTCTCCCTGTTCTTCGGACTAAGTGATCGTTTCCATTGTTCAGAGTATGTGAAGACTTCATAGCTGATACTCGACCACAATGGGACTGCAGTGGCACTCCTTGCAAATCATGCAAATGTTTTGTGAATAATGAATCTGGTTGCTGAAGGAATTCCAGCAGAATATCAGCGTTGGAGTCCAACACCTCAAGGGTATCATTGAATTCCTTAGAACCTCGAAGCTTTTCATCTGTTGAAAGACGTTTAGCCTCCATAAACTTCTGCTGAATAAAAGCCACCTCAGCATCAGAAAGCTTTGAATCTGCAGTCCCCTGTGAAGAGCAAACGGCACTCTCCACTTTCAATGCATCTAGAACTTCATAAACATCTTTAAATTCCCGCTCGTCCTTAGAGCTTTTCCTAGAAGATTGCCGGCTATAGAATGTACTACCCTTATGAACTTTCTCGTGACTACTGTCATTTCTTTTTTGCTTCTTGTGGCCAGGCTGCTGAGGTGGCAGTCCATCAAGGCCCATCAATCTTGCTATAACACTTGGTGGTTGTCTCCTAGATTCATTTTCTTTCGACATCTCTTGCGCTAACAACTTCTTCATTGGTGTCCCAGTTGATCCTTTTGAAGATCTCCAACTCAACTCAAACGTTAACTGCAACAACCAGAAACATTTGATTATAGCTATAGGCTCATAACCATTTCATATAAAATAAAAATTCAAAACGCTAGGAAGGATAACTGTTATCATAAAAAACAGTTATGGAAACAAGAAAACCAGCACACCTGATCTGCTTCTGTAGTATAACTACTGCAAGAACTAGATTCAGATGCTAATTTTGAAAAATTTCTGTGTTTTTGAAGCTGCCAGTTTACTGGAAACAAATCCCCATAAAAAGTTTTAGGATAGCTGTTCCAGGAGTAAGCAAAGGGGCAGACTTAAAATTATCTTAATAGCCGTGCTTAAAAACTCATCAAATCAACACAAGGAGAAAAAAAAAACCATAAGAATTATACTCATAAAATCAACCCCAGCATGAAAACCCGGACACAAAATTCAACATTGGGAAAATGTTTAAACAAGTAATAAGCAGAAGAATAAAGCAAATATTAAGAGAAATGGGGAAAAAGAATTGTAAAAAAGCAACTCAGCAGCTAAGTAAAGCAATCATGGCTCATCATAACCCTAGAGAAACAAGCAAAATCATGTTGATAGCACCATAGAAAAGTCATAAAAGAGTGCGAAAAAAGACTTAACTTTAACGAAAGCATAAACAAAGGCTTCAAGCTGGGGATAGCCAAAAATTAAAACAAAAAAGGGAAAAAAAATGCATGTTAGAAAGAGAAAAGATAAAATTTAAGAGAATTTTATTAAGAATGAGAGTAAACAGAATAATGTAGTGATTAAAAAACTTAACAGGAGAATGCTGCTGCGTTTGATAAATAAGAAAATTTAGGAAAACAAAATTAAAATAACATTAACGGGGGAAAAAACTTACAATCATTAGTTTTATTTTTTTTTTGCAAGCTATATTCAACCGTCTAACAGTAACTCGCTCATTTTCATGAGTCATTTTTCAAAATGGAAAAGCAAATATGGAATCTTTATATAATAATAAAGGAAAATTTTGCAAAAAAAAAAAAAATCCTTTTGCCTCGGATTCCTTAAAAACAAAGACAATCGAAAATCTCACTAAAAAATACGTTAAGAAAAAAAAAAAGAAAAAGAGGAGAAAATCGGACCTCTAGAGGAAGCAGGTGCAGTTGAAGGAAGCAAATCGTTTAAGCTCTGATCAGCAGAAAGGATCGAAATCTTAGGCCTCCGCTGCCAAAATGTCTCCATTTCCAGACATCTAACTAACCAAAAAAATTTGAAAAAAAAAAAAAACAAGAGAAAGGTACTCCGAAGAAATTTAGATTGAAAATCCAGGAAAAAAAAAACAAGCTAGGAAAAGTGAAAAAGGATCCAAAATCCAGATCTTTGAACAAAAGAGGAAGATAATCTCAGAAATATTTTCTTTAAAAAAAAAAGAAAATGAAAAAGTAAAGAGAAATTTGATAGCTGTGATAGTTAAAACGGAGATCGTGACAACGGCGGAGGGGCAATAAAGAAGGGGAGTGGCGTTGAGGGGTCCGTTAGAACCGTCGACGACAGGGAAGAGAGTGTGAGAGAAAAGAGAGAGAGAGAGAGAGAGAGAAAGAAAGTTCAGTTTTTTTTTGTTTTTTTTGAACATTCAAATACTGTGAGAGAGAAAGAGAGAGATGGGGACTCTTCGCGGGCAAGTTGATTGAGAGCGTGGTTCAAGCCAAGGGCGGTCAGAACCCACCCGGCCCGAAAACCAATTCTACACGCGTCATACTATGATCCTGTCACGTTTTGCCTCATTATTAGATTTGATTTGAGTAAGAAAAAGCCCTTTGTTTTTTTTATTTGCTTGCCTTTTATTTAACACAAGTAGTTACTTGATTTTTAAGAGCTTTAAGATTAAACCAACATATATAATTAATAATAAATATTTAACAGGTTTAACAGGAAAATAATTAATAATAAATATATATGCATTAGGTGAGACAAGAACTTTAAGACAAAAAAATCTCCAGCTGCTCGAAGTCATGAGTGGCATACACATATGCATGTAAGATTATACGTTGGACTCTAATGTTGTACAATTAAATGTAAAACATCTTCTAAGCTGTGGTTAATTAGCAATTTCAAGCAAAACAGATATTTGATTTATATATATACACATTAAATTCACAAACATCCAACAATCAAATATAAATAAATTAATAAATATTTGTTAAAACATAAATATTAAGACTTTTTTATTTTTCCCTATCTTTTTTTAAAATTATCTCGAGTCGTATGCTCTAGTTTTGCATTAGATAATGATCATAATCATCTCAAAAATTTTTTCTTTAATAACCTTAATTTGTTTTATTTATCTCGTTTGAATGTAACTTAAGTTACATGTTAATCCAAATTAATCAAAAAGACTTAAGTTGTTTTTAAAACTTAGATAGTGGAACAAAAGATCATATCATGATTCATGCCTAATTCACTAACGTTCTTTTTAGAAAATTGACTTCACAATGAAGAGGAATTGTCGCATGTGTTGCCGTGCTTCTTAAACTTAAATAAAAAAAAAAAAATCTACAAAGCTTTTTTTCTAGCTATTAACTGCAATTAGATATGATGAAAGATCGAATAATTTACTCAATTCGAATTTGAATATGATATTTAATAATTTGAATTAATTCGGTTAGATATAAATCGTTACGTATAAAATAAAATAATATTTTTTATTTAAATTTAATTATAAAAATATATAAATATTAATATAAAAATAAAAGTTTTTATAATTTTAAACATAAATTCATATAATTAGAGCAGACCCATGAGCAGGTAACAAGTAGTATTTCGGCTTTAGTTCTTTACCTGCAATTAAAATTTGTTTTACACTGCGTTTTGCAGTGAAACAAAGATAAAATGTTTAGGTTCATCACCCATCTTTAATATATTCATATATTCATATTTTTATTCGTAATTTTATTGCTACGTACCATTGAAAACGGAAAATGTTGAAAAGAATTGCAGAATTTTGAGACAGAAAGACAGCGACTCAGACCAAACAAAGCTAAGCGAATCTTCAATTTTTTGAATACCGTATTCAATGCTAAGCCAGGGGGACCGGACCTGCAACTGGCTAGGTGTTGGCCAACTTGGCCCTCCCTAGCTCTAGATGAAATCTTTGGTTTTTGTTTTGTTTTGGTTCGTGAAGTTGAATAGTGGACGCAAACCTTGTATTTTTAGGGATGGGAAAAAGACATTGTCAATGGGATTTGTGTCCTTAATAGGAGTATTGGACAAGCGACATGAACAGGATCAGAGGACCTGGGTATCTTTATCTTTTTCTAAAGCCCTTAACCCATCTTTGGGGGCATGCTCTTCCTTTTTAACTTGCAATCTAAGATTTGGTGGGATCTACATTTCACTTGACAATCTGCTTGTGAAGGTGACTTTGGTGCTATAATTTACACTTTCAATATGAAATTTGTTAAACTTAATGTCAAAACTCAAAACAATCGAAAATAAAAATTAATCAATAAATAATAATTCATAACTTAATTTAATTAATTTATATTACCGTTTATTTTAAAGCTATAATTTTCTTTTTCGTACTAAACAAAAAAGAAGCGACAAGAAATGTAAGTAAAGACAGATGAAATTGATTGAAAAGATTTGGTGAATAGCGATCTTTGAAGTATTGGCTTCGACATGGTGATTAAGTGCAAAGCTGTTAATCAGCTAGCGCCTAAACTGATTTTCCCACGATTTTTGGATCAGAAAAGACCCCCTTTTAGCGCATGTCAAAAACAAATCAATCAGCTTCAAGTATACGATTAGATTTGAAGTTTGTAAATGAAGCAATGACACCGAATGTAATAATTGAAGGAACTATTTTCAAACAGTGATGTAAATCTTGTATGGTCAATTATTTCTAGATTTTATTCCGCCCCCCCCACCCCCAATTTGTCCCTTTCCCCAAAGACATTTTCTCCCAAGTTTGCAATAATTTTCAACCTATTTTGTTACATGATTGGTTTGGACAGGCCAAACCCATACTAGCTTCTGCTAAATTACTAATTTCAGTCTGATGAAAATAAACAAAGGCAATTCCTATCTCAGAAAATGCAAAATCTTGAGCCAAGAAGCATTTTTTTTTGTACGTACATGTTTCATTTTCTGCTGTAAGTGTCGAGTCAAAAATAATATGTTTCACAAACCATTCCTGTATATTTCATCAAGGCATGATTTGGTCGGGAAAACCTTTAATTCAGTGTAAAAAAGCCAAAGTCAAAGCTAAAGCAAAAGAGCACCAATAACAAGAAATAAATGATTGTTGTCTCTCCAGTCTATTACGATGAAAGTTGATTAAAGCTATAAGATCCGCTCTTCCATTCCATCACAATCATGGAGATTAGATGTGTTTCTCGATGATTTTTCTTTCCTTCTTGACATTTTTTTCTTAGTCGTTCAGAAGGAATCCAAAGATTGATTTGAAGGAGCATGTGAAAGAAAGAAGTTCAAAGAAATTAGATACGATCATTTTAGACACATTTCGAGAAGAAAAAAAAAAGGTTCGAAGATGTTTTCATAGTACATGAATACTTGTGTGTCTGATTGCCCATTTTAACATAGATGGAATACAACGATCAGAAACACGATTGTTCGAGATGAAAGAAAGATTTGAAACAAATTAAAATACTTATATTGGTTAATGGTGATAGCATCTAATGTTAGACCAGGATTCCGATTTCGTAAACCATCGGCTTCCATACAGCCTTTCACATGCATAAGAGCATTATATAAGCCGCCCATGGCCTGTGCTGATACGCAAATGAATGTTTATGCTATTGCTTAGCAATTACTATAAACTATATTTTTCTCTTGTGGTTTTTTTATTGTTTGTTAGAAGAAAAAGAAAAAGCTAAAGCGAATAGCTTTGACTAAAGTGCATCGGAGGCCGAAATCAACAATAATTGTGGCTTTTGAAATGGACAATAATTGTCTGTTGTTACCTTTTGCGACATACAAATTGGCTTCATTAAGAAGAAAAATGCCCAAGAATCATTGGCACATCAACTGGGATTTAGATTTAAGACCCCCTGGCCTTGATTGTGTGAGAGCTTAGGACACTTAAAAGCAAGAGTAAATTCCATGTAATCTTTTCCTAAACTGCTTTTTATTGACATTGGTGACTCAATCAGGCCCTGAAATAGACGAATGTTTGAAGGTTTCCGCTACGAATGACAAGTTTGGGATTGAAGACAAAGACCCACAAAGTCAAAGACAAGCGAATCAAGTAGATTCTTGACTTATCGATCATATTAAGTTGATCTATCACTTTGGAATATGTTATAATCAGTTGGTCTTAAGGGAAAAAAATGGAAAATTGACTGGATTGGCAATAAAGGGAGGGATTATAAAAGGGTTTCTTAGAACCCGTGAACCTTCAAGGTTGGCAATTTACATCCTGAAACTTCTTATATAATCTAATGACAAGTAGGAGATGAAGGAGTTGAGATTCAAGATGGCTTTGCAATTTGCAATAGAGAAACCCCCAAAGATTATAACAAAAAAAGAAATAAGTTGCCAAGTTGCATAGGGTGGAGCAGTTGTGGGACCGAACCAGGGTAAAACCAAGGGATTTGAGAGAATCTCCGTCACGAGCGGGCGTGACTCAAATCTTAAATTGGTACGGGAACCCCAAGAAAAGGAATCCCTTGCCCTTGGCCATATCACACAGGAAAAAAAAAATCAAAATCAAAATCATGCATGAAACGAACCCACCTATTGCGGGCCGTGCCATCCGCAGCGACTGCACTGATGCATTTATACGCCTCACCTGGGTAGCGCTCATTGTTTCATTTTACCTTTGAGGCGCTCTAGTTTTGAATTGTAATGCAATTTTTTCCTTCAAGGGAAGATCACCTGGCCGCAGTTTGAGAATGAAGATGGTGAATGTCTAAAATAAGATTGGGAGTTGGGAGCACAAATAGCATATTTTACATCGGATTACTCAAGTTCAAGCAATGCATTCAAGAAACAGCCTTTAAACTAGAGCCTCAAGAAACATTTTCCTTTCCATAGAATGCAAGGCAAACCTTCTGGGCTACTAGAGTGACTTCCTTCTATTTCAGTAGTTAACTGCATTGCATTCACAGACCCTTTTGTCTCAAAAGCTAAAGAATAACCTAAGGTAAAGGATAATATGTAAATGCTGGTATATAAAAAGCAGTAAATAATACCGTATTCAACTTTTAAAACTCACTCTGTTCACTGTTCACGGTGACTGTGAGTCAAAAACTCAAAATATATTTGCAGCTTGGAACGAGTCGAGCAAGAAGAATTATAATCGAACAGGGCTGGTTAGTCATAATACAAATACTGGGCCCTTGTGGGGGTCGGGGGGAGATGAAGATCCGATGAAGCATAATTTGACCGGGGACGATGAGGACGAAGTCCTGAAGGAGAAACAGTAAAATAGGTTTAGTGGATGATGGACGGTGGTTATTTGAAATTGAGAATGTGAAGAGTTTGGTGACGATAGTGTACTTGTTAGCTCTAAAACCCTGGTAGATGATAACGGAGCGGCCCAATGCTTTTGGTTTTCAAATGAAGTGCAACATTTTACACCTTTGGATTTGAAGTTTGAGGCCCATTGATGCTTTATCCATGTTAGCTTGATGCCTAAACAAGCCCAAATGTAGCAATTCCCAGTGTCGTTCATGAAAATACTAAACATGAAAAGTACTTTAATAGACAGTCTGAATTTTTTAAATTTCTTTTACTTCAATTTTGTACTTGAGATTCTTAAGCATTGAGCCAGTGACTGACAGCGTGAGAATTGTTCAGTTGATTTAATTGTCGAGGGACATAGCAAATTAAAAGTGGCAAGTTTTTCATCGTTTGCCCCCTCCTCCCCACCAACCTGACACTCGAGGACAGAATCATGCATGTATATTACCTGATCGCAACTCTTAGCCATTCCCAAGCCTAGTTTTACACGGTTTCAACACCAAAAATAATTAAGTACTGAGAAAGTAAAAAATATTACCTAAACTTTGTTTCACGATTGCACCGATATTTACCCTGCAACGTCGTTTGTCACCATTTTCTTTCTCTTTATTACTGTTGTTGTGGTTTCCATTTCTACCGAAGGGAAAGCCCAGTAGGACCGAAATTCTAGACCAATATTTTATATATATATATATATATAAAAATTTAACTAGTAATAACTAAGCTTACTAGTTTTAACAATTTTAACTGTCTTGATTTGAGCTGTAGATAATGGATCACTGGTCGACGTGCTCGCCATTGTTCTCCCTTTTGGAAGCATTAAGCTGCCTGCTACTGCTAGTGCTCTGGTTCTGGATCCTTTGCCTTTTCTTTATTTCAGTAGCTCTCTCGTGGCTGCCTCTTGTGTAAGCCTCAAAGAACTCCTTATTCTCTTTCTCCAACTCATTCCAAACTGTATGCAACCAAACCATATATATGTATGTATATGTATGTATACAGATCATAATATATACTAACTGGGAAACTTAAGACCCTTAATTTTCTACTACAGTTCAAACCATTTATATATGACAATTGACATGATCATTCATGAACATGAATAAGTTGCTTGGTTTTGGCCTCATGGGTAATGATAAAGAAAGAGAAAGGTGATCACTGAATTACCAGTTGAAGTAATGACTGGTTTTATATTTGCATGCTTGGACAAAGCTTCCATGCACTCTTCTTTGCTCATGTTAAATATCAAACACTCTTCTATAAGATGGTGCACCTGCGTTTTTACATACATATATGATCATGAACATATCCATAATATATATATATATATATATATTTGATCATCTCACATAGCAATAAAATTATGAAGATTACGACTTACCATGTGGATATATGAAGCAGATGAGTCTCCCATAATCATACAAATTAATGTTAGTACTAAAATAAGCTCTTTAACTGTACTTAGGTTTATACCCAGAGCTAGGAGGGTGAAAAACTGGAAATATATAGAAAAGAAAG
>JBBYHM010000027.1:12387728-12397949 GCA_038381775.1 Adansonia rubrostipa | reverse complement strand
AATTCTTTAATGAATCTTTGGTTTTCTCCATGAGGCTGGATCAAGCTGAAAAGTTGAAAAAATTGGATCAACTTTACGGCAAATCATTAGACGAAAATGCCTGGTTGTTTGCTAAATGCTATAAAGACTCCATACAATCTGATTCACCTACTTGCAAGAAAGTGATAGCTCCCATGTTACCTATTGCTGAGCCACCAATGACTCCTCTTCATGAGATGAGCAGGACCATCCCCGATTATGTAAAATTCGGTCTGATACTGCCTAAAAGTGCCGGTTTCTCTCCACTTCTCAAATCTAAACATGGTAAAAGAGAAGGAAACAACAGGTTAATTTATTAGCAAAATACTTGGTTACCTTGGCTTGTTTACAATTACTTCTGACAATGTTTATTGGACATTGGCTATTTTGTTTATAGCAGAATGAGTGCAACTTCTTCAACCTACTCACGTAATATGGATGAATCTGCTGCATGAGATCTTCATGTAAGGCTGAAAAACTTGAATATCTCAGTCCAAAAAGGATTTTTGTGAAATTTTAATGGCATATTGTCTGCTTTTGCTTTGTTGTTTGCAGGATGGTTTACTTGAGGAAAATGGAGATGAATCTAATTTTGAGCCCAATGACGCTTCTTCTATTAATTCTGACGACAAATTTAATGCGGGACAATCTAGCAAAGGGATGAAAATGATCAACGGTAAGGAAATTGGACCAACGTTTCAACCTACAAGACCTGTGAATCCAACACGTTCCCCCTCGATTCTTTTTACCTGTAGGTTCCCCTAAACCTCTTCCTTGAAAAATTCATCTCCGAAACCTGATGCAAATTCTAAGAGGGAACCGAAATCAATACTGTGCCTTCTATTCTGTCGTGTCAAAGATTCTAGTGATCCTGCCTCCGTGCCTAATGACCATAGCGTAAGCTCAACAGATAGGGAAGTGATAGTCTGTCTGAATTCTAAAATATATCAAAGTTACTTCATTTCATTTGTTTTCTTAAAGCATCTAAAGTTGTAACTTTTACTGATATTAACTTGGAAATTCAGGAAATTCAGAAAAGCTGTAGGAAGAATTGTGGTCGAAATTGGAGTAGGAGTTATGATAATGTGAATATCCGAACATCAGAAAATTGGTGCAGTTGTCTGAGAATCTATACCAATGATTTCATCAGTATTTTTCTCGTGAGGTTCATTTTTCATTTCATTTTGCAGTGCTCAAAATGGAAGCGATGAAGGTATCTGTTTTTCCCTCCCCTTATCTGAGAAGCTGACTCCACAGTCAAGACCACCAAAAAGATTTTGTCTGCCCCGTTACACCCCAGATTTTCAATGACCCTGTGACACTCGAAACAGGTCAAACATACGAGCGAAAAGCCATTGAAGAATGGCTTAATAGAGGGAACAGAACCTGCCCGATTACTCTGCAACATCTAACTCCAAGCGCGCTGCTGAGGACACTATGTTCTGAAGAGGCTTATAAAATCTTGGAAAAAGCAGCATCCTGATCTTGCTCAAGAATTTTCATACTCTGAAACACCCGGGAATTCATTCTGCTTCCCCCTCAGGGAAAGAAATTGTATTAGTGTCCCCAACAACCAGATCATCCAACTTGTCTAGTTACAAGGGATAGATGATCATGTAAACCTAAGGGGCAAAAGGTTTACACAAGCAGCAGTAGCCACATCGCCAACCAGTGTGATATCTCAAGCTGCTGTTGAGACAATTATCATTGGATTAAACCCCTTTGTGTCATGTTTTTGTACTTTAAACAATTTACAAGAATGTGAAGCTGCAGTGCTGGCAATTGCTAGATTACGGAAGGACTCAAAGGGTGATGCTGCAGTTCATTCTTATTTACCCAAACTGACAATTGTTAATTGTTTTGTGGAATAATGTCGACTTCTTTGATAGAGAAATACTTATGACATTGATTTACATTCTTTCGGAGCTAATCTTAATAGATGAAAACGTTGGAGAGACATTGACGATGTAGATTCTGATTTTGATTGTCTGGCTGCTCTGCTAAAGAATGGCCTTGTTGAGGCTGCTGTTCTTATATACCAATTGAGGTCTGCATTTGCTCAGCTTTCAACTCATGACCTTGTCCCTTCCCTTGTCCGGATAATACAACACAAAAATGATGAATCCGATGATCTTCCATCAGTAATGGAACCCAAAGATGCTGCTATAGCAATGCTTGAACAAATATTGATGGGTGGGGATGAAAACAGCAAGCCCTTCAATGCCTTAAGAGCTATTTCTGCAAATGGAATTCCTTCCCTGCTCAAGTGTCTGGATAGGTTGGAAGTAAGGAGGTCTATCATTTCTATACTCTTGTGTTGTGTAAGAGTTGATAAAAGTTGCAGAAATCTGATAGCAACTGGAATAGAACTTTCGTATGTTCTTGAGTTATTTCATGCCGGCAATGATAGAATATGGGGCATATGTATAGATTTCCTCTTCGAATTGGTTCAGCTCAATAGTTATTTGAATTCGAATTGGCTCAGCTCAATGTACCACTCCGAATATTTATGTCTAAATCCTATTCTTCCTTCATTTCAGGAGAACACTCAGCAGTTAGATCTTGCAAACAATTAGAACTGAAGGAGCAATTAGCACCATGCATACTTTCCTTGTCTATCTTCAGATAGCTAGAGCCTGCCATTGCCGCTCTTCTTCTGCAAATTGATCTCCTGGTTTGTTTTGAAACCAGCCAAAACTTTAAAATTTATCGTGAAAAACTTGTTTATGTGAACACTGCTAGCTAGTATAGCAGGCTATTAAGCATAGAGTTACATGTTTAGATATTTCCAGGTCGAGCCACGGAAGATGAGCATTTACAGGGAAGAAGCTTTGCGTTGATCGAAGCACTTCGTGGAAAGGAATTTCCTAATCAACAAATGATAGTTCTAGATGCAATCCCATTGCTTCCAGGCCGTATTACTTCCTCAGGGGAATCCTAATCGAAGCCTGGCTACTCCAGATTGCAGGGCTCAACCATCCTTATAATGCTTTACGGAAGGCAGGCTGGTTGCAAAAACATGATAAAGATCAGATTGAAATAATGGTTAGCAAGTTATGTTTACTTTACAATTAAGTATTTATTATTTATTCCCTTTTTCTTACTCTTTTGAGTCTATACTAAATCTTGATGTTGGCTTTCAAGAAGGGGAAGCAAAGGCTACAAGTTCATGGGAGAAACGAGTGGCTATTGTTTCGGATTTTCAAAGCTTTGGAGGAAGGCTCCAAGAGTAATCCCTTAAAAATGGCAAAATCATGCCTTGCTATTGCCAGATGGCTTACATACCTGCCATCAACACTGCCTGATACTGGAGTCAGAGATGTTGCCCGCGGATCCTTGCTCGGTGAGTTTATAAACGTCCTCCGATCATGTAAGAACTTGAAGGAGAAGATGTTGGCAGCCCTTGCTTTGAAAACCTTAATTAATGATCGAGGTAAGCGACTTATGGAGATCTTTATAATTGCAGTAACATGTTCATTTCCATACAAGTAATTGTTAACTTGAATTTATCAAATTGTCAGATATGTTCACTTCCATATAATTCTGCCCTTGAAGAATTGGGAAGGCATATTAAATCCATGTACAAAACTTTGAGAAAGCTCAAGAGGAACTCAGTTATGGCCACTGATATACTGAAAGCTTTAATGAATTTGCCATCCGGAAATGCAGCAAGTTCAGAATTATTAATGTACTTCACCATAAATAATATGAACCGTCAGATACCTGATATTGTACTTAATATTTTGGCTTATAGACAGAATTATGGAGCTGTACCGGTGTACTAGAACTCGATTCAAGCACAAAAGCCGAGGTTCTATGTCTGCTTCATCTGAAGGGTTGTTTGATAGGCAGTCACTCAGATGGAACCATAAAGGTGTGCAAGCAAGCAATTAGTGATTTAATTCTGTTTTGCGATCGTCTAAGGCAGTAATGGGATCGTTTTTGACGGGATTCGACATCCAACGGATTGCAGTCAACAGTGACTTCATATATGCAGCCAACAAATGTGGGATGATTGACGTTTGGTTGAAAGAAATAGTCACCGGCGTTGCTTCCATTAAAATGGGCAGCACCAGCATTGGGACAGGCAAAGATTACATCCTTGGTTTCAGACACGGATGGAGGAATGCTTTATGCTAGTTCCTTGGATGGCAAAATCCAGGTTAGAACTCAAAAAAAAAAAAAAATTCACATGATCCTAGTTGAAACAAACATAGGACTTGGTTAAGCACATGTTTCCCTTTTGGGTTTTGGCTTCAGGCTTGGGATCTAGACTGATACAGGTTTTGTAAGGATCAACGTATCAAGTAAATTCGTAATAAAAAAAATTAAAAATATTAATATTTAAATTTTAATATTATTAAATATTAATTTTTAAAAATAATATCATAAATTAATCAAATTTCGGGTTTTTTACTAGCTCAATTTCCATTTCTGTAAATCTTTTTATAAAGGCCACATACATGGCAACATTTTTTGTCCACTGTTGATTCTCAACGAAATGCTATTACTATTACTTAAAATTATTTCTTAATTACATTTTCCTACTGCAACCCATTAATTGATAAATTCGATAATTTGACTTAAAAAATCATTCAGTCAAAAAGAAGCTGAAAAAAGAAAAAAGAATTTATTATTAGATTCTCCTTATTTTTTCACACGAACGACACGTGTTTTGTTAAAAGGGAAAACAGCAGTTAACAATTGGGTATTTCATCATCTTCCCCATCCTCTTTCCCCTAAATATGTTATGACGGTGTCGGTGAGCTTGTCCTAACCTTCCATTAATTTTTATTTTACTCTTTTTTTAGATCCAGTTCTTTGATCTGGTTTTTATTTTTATTTTTTTGTTTTACTGAATCCGGTTCAGATCGGATCCAAATAAAAATGGCGGCAACGAGAAGGTTACGCGACCTCCAAGCGCAGCCGGGTAACAAAACTTGCGTCGATTGTAACCAAAAGAATCCCCAATGGGCTTCCGTTTCCTACGGTGTTTTCATGTGCTTAGAATGCTCCGGCAAACACCGTGGCTTAGGTGTCCACATCTCATTCGTCCGATCCGTTACCATGGATTCGTGGTCTGAGATCCAGATCAAGAAAATGGAATCGGGCGGTAACGAGAGGCTTAACGCTTTTTTGGCTCAATACGGGATCCCTAAAGAAACCGATATTGTTGCCAAATATAATACCAATGCTGCTAGTGTTTATCGCGATCGTATCCAAGCCCTAGCCGAGGGCCGCCCCTGGCGGGATCCACCCGTTGTGAAAGAGATTCTCAACGGAGGTGGTGGTAATAGAAAGCCACCATTGAGTGGTGGCGGTGGTAGGGTTAGTAATTATGGGAATGATAATGGAGGGTGGGATAGTTGGGACAATGACGATTCGTTCAGATCTTCGAGCGATTTGAGGAGGAACCAATCGGTGAGTGATTTTAGAGGAGGGAATAGTCATGGGGGTGGAATAGGAGCTTCTCCGGTAAGGTCGAGGTCCACGGAGGATATTTACACGAGATCACAATTGGAGGCTTCGGCGGCGAATAAGGAGAGCTTTTTTGCGAGGAAGATGGCGGAAAATGAATCGAGGCCCGAAGGTTTACCACCTTCGCAGGGAGGGAAATATGTTGGGTTTGGATCGAGTCCCATGCCTACCCAGAGGAATAACAATTCTCAAGGGGATGTCCTCTCTGTTGTGTCTCAGGTAAAGAAATTATATTCATTTCATTACTTTTTTGTTCCTCCTTATCCGGGTGATTTTTTTTACAGTGATAATTAATGGTTATTGGTTGAATTTATGTTTGATGCAGGGGTTTGGGAAGTTGTCTTTGGTGGCTGCATCCGCAGCTCAATCTGCTGCAAATGTTGTCCAAGCAGGAACAAAGGAGTTCACCTCAAAGGTTTTTTTTTTTTTTTTTGGGATTTTTTACTTTGATTTCTGTCGTGATTGGTTTGCAAGTTGGAATCTTTCATTGGATAATGATGATAATTCTCTGTTGTTGAATCTTTACCATCCATGTTTGCATGCTAATCTTCCTTTACACAAATCAAAATTATTTTATCTCTATACAAATTTTATGCATAATGCAATGTATGATATATATACGTTGTGCTTCCCTTTGATAAATTGTGTGTGCAAAGCAACGTTCAGCTAATCATATTTGTAGTTATTTTGTTCGATAAACTGTTTATCCTTAAATGATTTTGTACAAAATGCATGATGAGCAGTGAAATGCCAGATTTAATCATTCTATCATTAGAGCTCCAATTTTTATATGAACTATATGAAAAGAAATATGTAAATGTCAGTGTTTTTATGTCAAGTTGGTAATCTTCTGCATGGTACATCTATTTTCGTCATGCTTTGTTTCTATAGCCGGAGGAGAGAAAGAAGAGGAAAATGTTGGTCCAACTTTTTCTCCTAAGTTAATTTAAAATTTGCCTCGCAGTCAATGTGTTAAAGTTAATCAACATATAGTTGGTAATTTCTTTTTCATTTCAGTCTTAATTGCTTTGATAATGCCCAAACTAAAGATAAATTAACTTTCACTCCATTTCACCTACTTTTCATTTCGTACTAATTCTCTGCTTTCCATGCTCTTTAAAGATGCGAAGCTATTGTTATGGTCAAGACGCACCTTTAACTTTCTGGAGTGTTGATATTCTTTATTCGTTTCAAACTGCAAGACTGTTGGGATATATAACAGTTCCATGTAAGATAGGAAGTAATGATTAGAACCTTTGGGGTAATTCTGTTTTATAAGTAAAGCAGAGAAATTAGAGTTTTTTTTTTTTCCTCAAAATCATTTGTTATCTGTTTGATCCAAACCCTATGGATTTGCAACCATTTAACTCCCCTTCTGTAAAGGAGATCAGTTTTTGACCTGTGGCCGTGAGCGTCTGTCATTACATTCAAGTCAAACTTTATTGCCTGGAATTGATACCCTAGGAAAAGCATGCCGCCTTACTTTTGGGCTCTTTTTTTTTCTTTTTTTTTTTGTAAGGCTAAACTTTTGATGTTAATAGTTATAACATGATGGATTTGTTTTTCTTGTATTTCTTTTTATAAGATTCTGGGATTTGAAATTATGTACACAAGGGCATGATGCACCTCTTTGTGCAGGTTAAGGAAGGTGGCTATGATACCAAGGTTAACGAAACTGTCAATGTTGTCACTGCAAAGACAAGTGAGATTGGCCAGAGGACATGGGGGATCATGAAAGGGGTCATATCAATAGCAACACAAAAGGTTGAGGAGTTCACCAAAGATGGCGTGAACCGGAACAATGATAACTGGCAACGAAATGATAGTGAGAAGGATGGTTATTATCAGGAGTTTAAACAGGAGAATAAAGGATGGAATTCTACTTCTAGAGGACAATCATCTTCCGATGGGAATTATAGTTCTTATGGCTCAAGTTATTGGGATGATTGGGACGCAAAAGACAATAGGAAGGAAGATACAACAAAAGTGACTAATTCTCATAGCAATGATGGTTGGGCTGGCTGGGACGATGCGAAGGATGATGATGGATATGATAATTTCTATAATGGTTCATCTGATAAAAAAGCTGTTGGTCACAATGGTAAATCAGATGACACATGGACGGGTGGAGGCTTTCTTTAAGGTTAGTTTCATATATATTCCCTTTCTTATGTTCGTATCATATTTGTCTCTATGTTGTGATCAATGTTTTTTTCGAGTTCCAATACCATAAATGAGATCATCTGATGCATGACCAGGTTGGACTTGAATGTTATCACAGTTATCAGAGCCTTACCCACAAAAATGTGATTAGTGCACAATTTATTCCTGCTGGGACACTGCACAAAGGGTATAAGGAAATTGTTCATGAATTAGATCTCTAAGCGGAAGGGGATACCTTTCATGAAGTTGGTATTACCTTTAGCCAACTCTTTTGCCTTATTTTAATCTTAAAAAAATTTACTATTGTAATTCCTTGGCTAAGTTTCGTGTTTGAGAATAGTTTTGTATTTGTGAAATTGTGGACAGGAAGGGCTAATTGTTGTCCAACTGGAAAGAGCACTGGTTGTACTTGTAAAGAAACATTATTTGTGACATGAAAATTCCAAATTGCTTTGGATCTATACCAACTCGTAGTTTATTATCATTTTTCATCATTTTGTTTCAACACGAATTGGGGCTAATTCTGCTTTTTAAGTTTTGACTTCCGCATTCTGTCTACAGATCGCAAATTTGCAAAAACAAATTGAAACCTCTTGCCTAGTTGGCCATGGAAGCAAGACAATTTATAATAATATTAACATATTTGCATCCTTCACTCGGAATCTATCCTCACTTCTTGTATTGCGTAAGATGAACTGCCTACTTACTGCTATGCCTTGGAAATCAAAACTCACCGAACTCTTAACTTATCGATGGTTTTCACGCGGATGAGTCAATTCCCGTTTTCTTAATTTATCCCAAAATCCCCAGTGGCAATGGTGATTTGAAACTCAAGATACAAACGAGCACCCTAATTTTCAAGGAATCCTAGATGTAATTAAACGAGAAAATCATTTATCTAATGCAAAATATTAAGAATTCAATTGGGTTTTGGGATGAAATTTGAGAACAAATTTCATTGTAAATTCAAATCAAGATGCATTCTAATCAGAGAAACCAAAAGGCCAATATTAAGCATTGACGTGCATAATTTGACAAAGAAAAAACCAGAACAAACCGTTGCGAACAGATTTACAATCCCTAAACCAATAAAACCCTAAAAATCAAATTAACCACCGAAACCGTAAAGAGTCCTGCCCTGCCTCTTGAGAGCGTAGACCACATCCATAGCGGTAACAGTCTTGCGCCTCGCGTGCTCCGTATAGGTAACGGCATCACGGATCACATTTTCCAGAAAGATCTTGAGGACGCCACGTGTCTCTTCGTAGATCAAACCACTGATTCTCTTCACGCCGCCTCTACGAGCCAATCTTCGTATCGCCGGCTTGGTGATACCCTGAATGTTATCGCGGAGCACCTTCCTATGCCTCTTGGCTCCTCCCTTTCCCAATCCCTTGCCTCCCTTCCCACGGCCCGACATTTTCTTGGATTTTCAAACACTTGCTTTAGGAGAAAATGAAAATACTTGCTAAGAGATAATTTCTTTACCCGATAGCCACCTCCAAGGATGAAGGTGTGGGAGGGGTTTAAATAAGGAGGTCCGCTGAGTGTGTTTTTCGGGGTTAGCAATTGGAGAGGATAACATGTACCGCTGGATTAGAACTTTATCGACGGTCTCTGTTTGAGATCCGTGGCTTTTGATTTTATTGGTTGGAGATTCAAATTGAAGTTGATGCAAGAGGAGCACCGTAGGATTGACATGCTATCCAACGGTTACTGTATCGATTCGTGTCACGCATTTTTTGCTGGTTTACACCGTCGATTAAGTTTTCATCTACGGGTCCCGATCCCCAAGGCATCTGGTTGGTTATAAGTAGCATGCTCGGATCGCATACGTGGATCGTTTAAAAAAAAAAAATTTAATATTTACCTCTTTAGAAGGACAAGGTCAGAAAAGCACACAAATAAATCGGGAGGGAATTTGGATTTTATCAGGTGCTTTGTATTGGAATACTGTGAATATATGCACCAATAATAAATATTAAAATAACATTCATCAATAAACCAACATAAAATATTAAAAATTAAAAAAATAATTATAAATTTTAATAAATGATAACATGTAATTTACTATTAATATATAAATATATATACTAACAGTACATGAAATATAAATTTTATTATTAAACGATAATTATTATCATACATACAAATAACATTTATGATAAAATTTGTTTAATTTTACAAACGAATTACTTCGCATTAATGCACATAAGACATTTGCAACGCCTTGGTTTGTTTTGGTTTAAAATTTGCCTAAAAAACCCAACTTGATGGGCATTTGATTGAATGGAGAGCTGAATATTTGGTTGCTCTTAAACATCCATGTGTTGATTCAGATCTTTGGTTATTGAGAAAATGTTATTGTTTATGATTTGCCAACTTGTTACCCTATTAGCTTGCTTCCATTGACGTTGTATCAAATTAATCATCTCATTAAAGGATGTCTTTTTCTTGATATTACCATAGCACTTCAAATAGGCCATTAGCATTGCTCAAGGAGGCTTAGCATTTTCCAGTAATGGCCGAACGAGATTTTGTTTCCAAATGCTTCATTGTTAA
>JBBYHM010000027.1:12357883-12381051 GCA_038381775.1 Adansonia rubrostipa | reverse complement strand
TTGAGCCAGCGAAGCTAAGGTGCTTAATTAGCTAGCCACTGCTTCTCCAAAACTAAAAGAAAACGCGGTCACTCCTTCAATATCAAGACTAGCAAGCGATTCAAACAGGCAAATCGTGCATAAACTAATATTTTGGCTTCAATTATACAAATTACACACATTAGTACAATAACTGTGTATAAATCTTCATGTTGCTTGTTGGTTTACATTAACCATAAATAGTAGAAACTTAGCTATTAATTGATAATAACACAACAAAAGCCTTTAGTATATGTCAGGAGGAAATTGGCCCTGAATACAGCTACTTTCTTGTGCCCTCTGGAGATGGAGCCTTAGTGTGTAGTTGTTCAGCTGCATCCCGAAAAAAATTAAAAAAAAAATGTTATAATCAGTTTGTTTCCCCCTCAAGCTCTACAATTATACAGGCTTAAAGCTCAATCCCGAGGCAAAGCGGGTTCGAAATATCTAGATGAACAAAACTTTAGTACAAATTTTGAGATAACAGACAATTGTTTAGTGAAATAGTAAGATGAACCGAACATCATAACAAATACCATATTTATCACTCTAGCAATCTTACCCCAATGCATGGATCGAAACAGTTGATCAATGCTAAAGGTAAAAAAGATGAATACCTCTAAAGTTCGAACTTGTTCGATGTACTGGTTGAGTGTGAGCTTCAAGTGTTGTACTTCTCTTTCCTTTGCCTCTTGCTCCAAGATGCGCTCGTGCTGAATGGCAACAGCTCTCCTCAAAATTTGATTGTTATCTAACAAGCTCTGCAAATGTTGCTTCAAGGAAGTATACTCAATCTGCTTGATGATCATGTCCCAAAGAAAACGATTAGCATATAAATGATGGCAGTAAGGCAGCAAACGAGTTGGTTCTTGTCTTGGAAGAAAGCTTTGAAAATCAGAAGTTTTAGACTTTTACCTCTTCAGCAGCTCTTTTATTGGCAGTTACACTTCCCTCAAAGGCTTCTAAAATCCGAGCAGCACGCCCCCTAGCATCATCAAAATTGGTTGCACTCATCATCTCGTGCACAAACAAATCCGTCCACTTGGGACTATCGACCACATTTCCATTATCAAACTTCAGTTTGATATCATTTACATCTTCGACATTGTAATCTGAGATTCGACTACCTGGTCCATAAGGAAAGCAGAAAATCGACTTTGAGTTTCAAAGGAAACACAAAAATTAAAGCTCGATGAAAAGTAATCAATAAACCAAAAAGCAACTAAGCAAGGACAATGTAAGCAAACAACTTACATGTAGCAGTCTCATCAGAACAATTTCCAATTCTTGCAGAATCAAAGCTACGTGGTTTATTTCTTTCTTCGAGATCGGAAGAAAGTGAATTCAAACTATCCTTAAAATCATCAATCTCATTGTTGTGATTTCGGACAATGGATGTTCTTAACTAAACACAGAATCATGAAACAAGATTAATACATGATTAAGATTTTAAAAAAAGATGATAACATGCCAAGTGCCAACAAAACAACCTCCTTCTAAGAAACGAAATCTAATTTTCTAGGGGAAATCAAAATTTCATAAGCATATGCAAACAAAAGCCTTAAAAAACACATAGAAAATCAAACATGTATTAATAATAGTTTTGAGTTTTCAGTACAATATTAAAACAAAACAAAATATGAAATGAACCTCAGGATCCAGAGCAGGGAACATTTGGGGCACGGTTGAAACCCGGTCATCAGGTCTGGATCCAGGATCCAACGATGAGTCCGGAGATTCGAAACTGGAACACCTGAATCTCTTTGGAGAGGATCCGAATATTTCTTCAAACCCCACCCTTTTCCCACAAATCCCGGCAGACATGGCTTCTTTTAAAAAACCCTAAAGGGGTTTAAAATTTTACCCTCGAAATAACCAAATTCTTTCAATTAAAAAAAACCACTTCGATCTGAAAGTAGAACCCTTGTTATATATTGGGTTCCAATCAAAATTGAATATTTTCAATCAGATTTCATTTATTTTCGTACCAAAAAAAAAAAATCTGATTTATCTGATACTTTTTGTGTTAGTTGGGAGAAAGGGAACCCTTAGGAGGAAGATGAAAAGAAAGTGTGGGGCCTATTTAGGCTTTGCTGTGTAAAGGGAATCTGATGTTTTTCAACCATAGAAGTTTTAATGTTTTTTTTTTCTCCCTTGCAGTAAGTAAACTAAACCGTAGATGCAAGAAAAGCAACAGGAGGCAGGGAGTTGTGACTTTCGAATTAGGATTCACTTTACTATATATTTTTTTTAATTACTTTTTAGTACATTAATTATTATAATTTATATACGTAAAATTAAAATTTATTTATTAATTATAAAAATTATATTTAAAAAATATGATTAATTATGTTTTAAAAGGTAATGAATTTGTAACCAAAATATTTGGCCAAGGAATCGAACATGAGAAACAAAAGAATTTAGCTATGGCAAGAGATTGTTTTGGTCTTTCAAATGAAAATTAACAAACATAAATATAAAAAATGAACTTAGTTTGAAAGAAAAGTTAAAAAAAGATACCTTATTCTACATGCAAGAGAATAGAATAGAAGAGGGGGGTTTCTTACAATAATTAGTTTGTCAAGTAATGATGTAAAAATAGGTTAAAAGAAAAAAAACAACAGTTGAGCTTTTAAAATAGTGGATTGAATCTGAAGCCATAAATGAGATTTTGGAGCCTTTTTCAATTGGTTATATGTCAAGAACATTTATCATTACTTAAAACTCTATAAAATTGGGATTATATAACCTTAGTTTAACTATGATAACAACCATCTTAATTCTTTGTTACTTACTGATTTTAGTTTTCACCATTTCTGTCTATTTCATCACCATAGGAATTATTTTTCGTAATGAATATGTAAATAGCATAAAATTAAATACAATTGCTAATGTTTTCTCTGTTATAATTTATTCAGGAGTTAATGCATGCTACTATTATATATATATAGATAGAGAGAGAGAGAGAGAGAGAATTTATCTTATCCATCATGAGTAACAATTTTTTAACTCTTCAAAAAAGGTTAATACGGTAATACGTTCTCTTTAGAATATGTTAAAAAGATAAAAAGAATTAAAATATGATAAATTCTTAATACCTCTTATAAAAATAAAAGAATATATATTTTGTTTTATCAAAAATGAACATATATATTTATAAAATTATCATATGATGCTGACTTATTTTTGGGTACATAGAACTACTTATTGAATCCAAATTATACAACAAGAGACATCTCTTTTTATCTAATCTCATCCCTTTCTTTTAATGACATATGAAACTGGTTAGATTTTAACATTAATCTAAAATATCTATTAGTAATTTTCGATGCTAGTCAACGGGTGGCTGTAGTTTAGTGGTAAGAATTCCACGTTGTGGCCGTGGAGACCTGGGCTCGAATCCCAGCAGCCACAGTTAGATGTCTCCTTTTTTGCCCCCTTTTTATTTCTCCGAATATATTTTAGTTATTATCTACAAAGCAAATTTAAACGACCTCGTTTAAAAGCCAACTCTCGACCGACTTCTATTATTAGTTTTTCAGTGGTTTCTGAGGTCTCACCAATTCGGAATTCTTCGGGATCGTCTTCTTTATTGCTCAAAGGCTGTCAAGGTAAGAGTTGTAAATCTTACCATTAATTATCTTTTTTAAACTACTAATATTTCTCTAGTTTTCTCAATATTATAATACAATTCCCATTTCCCAATTTTCTAGATCTTCAATTTTCTTCTTTCCAATTTTTAGGGCACGTTTCCAGACAATTAAGATTGTAAAATTTCCGTTTATTTCAATTCCATAATCACCGGATGTTCTGTTATGATTGGATTTTCGATTTCATGGTCTTGTAATTGAAGAAAGATTCAATCTCTTTCTTAAGAGATCTTGGTTTCATTGTTTATTTAGTGAGTTTCCTATTTTAAGTTTTGATCTGAATAATGAATGTGATGGCCTCGCTATATTATTACCATCTCTTTAGTTCGAGCGTATGGCTGTTTTGGGTTCTTTGGATTTTTTTAACTCAGAATTTGGGTTTTAAATAAATCATTGTTATTAGTCATTTTTTTATTAAGTCTATTAGGACAGTTTTTTATGCCAATAATTTCTTGTTTAATTAGTTTTATTGATGGGACCCGATGTTCCGATTAGACCATCTGTTGTTTTCTGATATACCTGTATTACCATCAAGTAAGAAGAACATTGTGTTTTTTGAAACTGATTTATGCTGTGATTTTTGCTTGTAATGTTTCAGATGATTGACGATCAAGACCTTGGCTTCTTCGCTAATTTCCTTGGAATCTTCATTTTCGTTCTGGTTATAGCGTACCATTACGTGATGGCCGACCCGAAATATGAAGGCAACTGAGGATTTTGCACCTTTTTTAAGTGTCTGCAATGGATATTTAGTTGATAGTTTTTGTAGGCTGAGTGAGTTGTTTTAGGAACGGAGACAAATCAAATGTTGTTAAAAACCTTAAACAAGTTATTGCTATAAATGTCATCGTATTGCTATTGTTTTGCTTGAGTTTTATTTTTATTTATTTATTCCTTTTTCTTTTTTTTTTTTTTTTTGCTTTACATGCGCGAATTCCTAAGTGATTTACCTAGGAACTGCTTTTAACAATATGGTGCACTTGAGGCAACCAATGTCTTGGAGCTGAATCCAAGGTTCAGCATTGTAATGGAGGCTGGTCGATCATGGTTGATGCTTTTTCGATCATGGCCTAAGGAAAACTGATAACTCCGGAAGAACTCTGTAAATTGCTCTGGATCCCCCTTGATAGGTCTACACATAGGCCTAGTTCAGTTATTCACTTGTGTTTTGCTCTTTATCGACATCCAGGGAAAGAACCAGATCACGAGTTAGAGCAAGATCTGCTAACAATTCTAGATTAGAGCAAATTTTGTTTCGGCATTGGATTGAGTCAGTGACATGACAGTACCAATGGCCTATGCATTATCATGTATAACACTTCTATCACTTTTGAAGTTCAGCCTCAAATTTGCAGCAGAAACACTGTCCTTAAAATGAATCTTTACTTTAGACCTCTTTGCTTCCAATATACTATCATCCTTCACCGCATCTAATAAAATACGAAACAATCACAACTTCTCAGTCATACACCCGATGCCTTTATCCCTAACCATGAGACCCGGACAATAAATACCGATGAAAGTGGGATTTAAGGATTTTACTCGCCCAGACCTTTGACTTTTATTCGCGTCATTATGTTGAGTGATTCTAGAACAGTTTAAATGTATGTTTAATGTAAACTTAAACATCAAACAATTCAGCATCACACAAAAAAAATAATGGAAAAGCAAAAACAGATGGCTCAATTCAAAAGAGTACTACATACTGATGATAGCACATACAGTTCTTAGAGAAACTATTGAGAATCTTTTAACGGAAAGGCTAGCCTGCGATATCTTTCTTGTCATGCTCAACCTCTACAATAATATAGAGCAGTTAGTTTTTACTAGATAGCTGATGTCTGGTACACTAGAGCCAGCAATATAAGTTCTAAATGTTAACTGCTAATAGTTCCTCTTACTTCCCTGGCAGGGACTTATTCTGTGAGCGAGTCCGTGGTAGAAAATTTCTAGGTGAAAATCGTCGTTCTTGCTTATTGGGATAAACTGGTTTTCTCTTCCTGCCCTGATCACTCCTACCACTCGCTGCATCTTTGCCTGCAATATTGAATATCATTGCAAAAGGCTAAAATAAGAAAGTATTTATAAACCAAGTAAATTAACAAACAAAAGAGTAAATAATAAATATAGCAGTTTCAAGCTTTTCATATATAGACATGTAGAGAAACAGGCATATGATCCAGCCTTTTGTTGATAAGGATATGAAGCTTAGCATTACATGGTGTAAAGGCATCTTTCGTCTTTTTTGATGTTGCAACTTTTGTTGTAGACACATCACTCTCAGGAATAGCAATGTTTATTTCAGATGAATCTGAATCTATAATATGAGTTGAGTTGTTATCCTCTTCATTGGCCAAATTTTCATTTTCTTGACAAACTGCTGAATGACACAACTTGTTTTTTTTCCCCGATACCCTTCTGTTTTTGTTGTCAGTACAAAACATCACCTGGATGCATTCATTTGGAATCACAACCCCTTTCCGCATTGCTGAGCGAGTTACTCTCCTAGGAGCTGTTGAACTCGCATTAAAATTTGCAAGTTCTAAGGACTTTTTATCTCTAGCAAGTGCAAGTTCTGCAGTCATAGTTTCACCACTAGAATTAGCAACTTCCGAGGTAACATTTTCAGCTGTAACCTTTGCAGGAGATGAGTTCCTATCTTCAGCATTACAGTTAATTTTTTCTGAGGTCTTATTTTCATTTCCCCAAACCTTAATTGGTACACAAGAGGAAGGCTTGCATGAAGCATCCCCTTGCGTTGAAATTAGTGGTGATATTGCATGAGAAGCTTCTGAAACAAGTGGAACGGAAATAGCCAATATTTCCGAGGAACATTTACCCTTCATAAACATGTTGCCAGTCATACAGGAACTAAAATCCATATCAAGACACTTCCTAGCAGTTAACAAGGACGATGCTAGAGCTGCACGCGAAGCGAGAGGGCTTAGATGAGACCTATTCTGAATGAATTCTTCTTGCTTGGAAGTAGCAGAGCCTGATTGATTCTTGGCTTCTATATCCACTTGCAGTTTCATTTTACTCCGTGTTGTCCTCTTCAAATGATTCTTGTGATCAGGAACAGCCGGAACACATGCATTGGATTCAGCAGTAGGATTGTGAGGTGTTTGTCCCTTGTTATGAACTGTATTTGCAGACAGGGTCAGATTAACTGCTTGTGAAAAAAATATATAACATTGAGTTATTGTGAGCTGTACCACATGGAAATTGGATATATACTGCACATAAGCACTTATAAGATTAAAATGATCATTATACCAGAGAATAAAACCACCGAAATTACCAGACATAGAAACACATCAATAGCACTTATCGAATGCTAACAAAATAATTCGTATTGAGACAGGCTATTTCCTTATAAAAAGGTTCAAATTTGAAATCAGCAGAGAAACAGAAAAAAGTCAGATATACTTTGGACAAGTAAAAGTCAACCAGCATAAGTACCAGGTAGAGCCATGTCTCTGTTCATTGCCAAGGAAACGTAAAAATAAATACTAAGGTTCAGCATGTCACATAATCTGTGCTGAAAAGAATAGTATAAAAGCAAAGAACACAGATGATCCTAATTATCTGCATGGAGCCGTGGGCTATGTTTAACGTAAAACAATTTGGTAAAAAGCCCTGCATCAATATCTTCTGATAATGTCAACGGCTAAGATGCTTACCTTTGTTTCTCCATCGAATATCTTCTGAAAAATCTTTCTTGGATGGATCAGCTAAATTGCTAATCTGTTCTATTTGCTTTTGCAGCAACTTATTAAGGTCCATTTCAGCATCAGTGTCCTCGAATATGGTCAATAAAGGAGATGAATATGATAAATCTGTGTCTTTTTCTGGTTTTAAGAGTATATGAACAATTGGATGAGCACTGATGCTTTTGGTAGCAAGCTTCATGATTGAACTTGACGGGACAGTAAGGGTTTGTCCCTCAAGGTCATTATCGAGCAATTTGATCACGAAAGTGCATCTACAGCCCCTTTTTGAGTGTCTTATTCTGTCCACCTGCTAATGACAAAACTTTGGAGTGTTTAGAGGTACTAAAGGCAACTCACCTAATCTAACTTAATATGAACCCTATTAAAGTATGTTAACTCAAGGACATCATTATAAAAGCAAGTAATGCGTTTTTTAACCTATGGAAAAAAGATATCTGATACCATAGATGATTTCTGAGTATCCACAAGTTTAATGAGATTTCAATCAACATTTACATTACAATTTTTGAGAACTTATCTTCACACATCAGCTATCATCTTTTAGTTATCACCTAGACCATGCGTTGATGCTTCATGCTTGTCATGCAAATCTATTGTTTAGGTGGAGACATCAGCACACCTTTTCTACCTCAGCATCATGGAAGAGGTTCTTGGACTGTAATTTGCAATTGACAAGAACACGTTCACCTTCTTTAATGTTGCAGCAGTCATCAACTTGAAGAGGCATAGAACGAAAACGAAGATGTACAAGAACTTCTTCCTTCTTCAACACCATATCTTCAAACTCCTGGCTCCCGAATTTTACAATCAGACTATCTCCAGAAGAGCTGCGCAGGAAATTTATCAGAAGTCACACTTCAAAGCATTAAATAATTCATTTTTTTATATATTTAAATCATTAAATAGTTCAATACGGAATAGTATTTCCAATAGGTACCCAAATAAATTACTCGTACGATCGTCATTGCAATCCATTTTAAACAAAAAATAAATCAATGCAAAAGCAAGTTTAGAACCTTTAGCTAGAATATCCTACAACTTTTTGAACAACTGTTCAAAAGTAAAATCTTCCCCGTCTTTTTTTTTCTTCTTTACCTTTCTGGGTGAATGAATGAAAATAAAACCCAATGATCACTAAAAGTTTGAAGTCAGAAAACTATATAAAATCAACCCACAATTCAAGACCAACCCAGGATTTTCTTTTAATATGGAACAGGGATTATTGATAACTGAAAAGACAATGTTGCCAAAAATGGCGAAAAGGGGCAGCTCATATGCATACACGGCCACGGGCAGAAGAATAAAGGAGAAAGAAGAGGGACTAACTGACTGACCTGAGAGAAACTCGACAAGCGTTCCAAGAAGAGTCCTCTTTGCGCTTAGCTTCCAATTCAACGGAATCGCCTGCTACGTTGAGAGCTTCCATCTTTCAGTAATGGCAGCGTCCGGGCTTTAACCGATGCCTTATTGCTTTTTCAGTAAAAGCAGCAAATGCCTGGTGAAAAATTGAAACACTAAGAAAGGAAAATTTAACTGGTGTACAGTAACACTGATTAAAGTTATATATAATTAATACATATTTTTTAATTAATTAGAAGTTATATATTAAATGTAAAATATTTTTAAAATAATAATTAAATATAACTTTTAATTAGTGTCTAATAACATTGATTAAGCTAATAAAAAAAATCTATGTCTAATTAGAATCAAGCACCAATTAATTTATATATATAATTGTAATTAATACATTTTTTGTTAAATTTATTAAAAGGAACATATTAAGCGTAAAATATTTTTTTAAAGTGATAATTAATTAAGCTTTAATTGGTGCCTATAAACACTAATTAATCCAATTAAAAAATTTCTTCTACATAATTAGAATTAAGCACTGATTAAGGTTATATATATGAAAAGAAAAATATAATTAATATATTTTTTTTTAAATACAGTAAAAGTAATGTACTCAATGAAAAATATGTATATTTTTAAATGATAATTATTGGCTAATTAGAATTCCAAACATTAAAAATAAATCTAGGGTTTGTAAATGGCCAAATGCTTAATTAGCATAATAATAAATTGAAAATTTTTAATTATTTAAATAAAATATATACATTTATTATTGAATTAAAAATTCATGTGTATTCTAAAACATATTCATGTACACAATAACATGAATTCTAAGCTTAAGTGTAATATATATATATATGTTGTGTATTATTATCTCATTATATAAAGATAAGGATTTCTTCTAAAGTGTATTTATATTTTTTTTCAATTGAGTACAATAAATCGTTGAGCAAGCAGAAAAATATATATAATTAAAATAAGAGCTGAGGTTTTTTTTTTTTTTTAAACAGACTTACGAGAGGCAGCACAAATTCTTGAAAGCTTTTAAGCCCAAAATGAGAGTGGTATACCAGCAGCTGTGCTATATGAACCCTAACTAGAGCCCAGTTGACACTTATGTTGGGCCAGGGCAACCTTTCTGGACCTTGGTCATACACCCTTCCCCATTGCTTCATCCCAAATGGGCCTTGTCGAACACATTCTGCATTCACCATGTGTGTTTTTGGTCAGCTCAGCTGCCGCTTCTGCTTTTGCGTAGATAAGGTCTTTTTTTTTAAAAAACTAAAATTTTGAATGTATTAGTTTAGTATTAAATATAATGAGTGTGTTTTAAATTTTTTTAATCAGATATTAAATCCAAATAGAATCTAGAAATACCTTTCGTTTTGGCCAATATATCTCTACTTGATCAAAGTTTTAAATTCAAATTTCATCAAGCAGGCACACTATCAAAGGAAAATAATTCCAATCATTATTAGTGACACAAAATCTCAAGTACCAAAGACATGATATAAGGGCATTGAACCTTATAGCATATTTTTCATCATCCAACAACTTTTATTATCGAGAGTTTTCTTCTACAACCTCAAATATTCATTGATTTAAGTATCAATACATATCAAAATCTAAAATTCAATACTATTTGTTTTTTTTTTTTTGGGGGGGAGGGGGAATTCATTACCTTTGACTCGATCATCTCTCAAACTGTCCTCCTACAGACGACTACATTGGCATAGCAAAGGAGAACGTTCATTCAATTTGGCAATAGGCTCATATCCAATATATAGCTTATAAGACAAAGCCGCGCCCATGCATAACAAACGGTACATTGTTTTTTTGGGTTAAAATTCACAATCCTAAAATTATAAAATGTTATACTTATTTTTGGTTAAAAATAAAGTACATTGAATAAATGATCGTATGATTATAGTAGGAAATATTTTAAAAAATCATTGCTAATTTGTTATATATAATTATTTTTTATATTCAAAGTAGAAATATTAATGAATTGGATAGGTCATGCTTTAATAGAAGTTTAATTTAAAAAATTTATTCTATTATTTAAAATATAAAAGTTTTATATTAATTATTGATTTTTATAATTAAATTTAAATATAAATATTTTTATTATTTAAATAATAATTTAAACTCAATAAATTCAAAAAATTAAAATTTTATCTTAAATTTATATCAAATTTGATTCGTTTAAAAATCTAATTTAAGATGATCAAAGTTTAAACGTTAAAACTAAAATTATCTATTATTTTATAAATTAAAACTTCATAACTTTACTAATAATTTTTTAATCTAATAATTAAAAGTAAATAAAATAACATATTTTATTTTATTCCAGATATTTTCTTTCCCTCTTTAATTTATTTTTTACAATGTTATTGGTTTCGTTAAAGAAAAAAAATTTCCGTCGCTTTTAGCCTAACATCATATATATATATATATGTATATATATATATCTATATATATTCATCACATGGTCCAAAAAAACGGCACGTGCTTTTCATATCATACCTTCCTTGTTGGCCGACGAAGACAAAAATAAAGTCGTTGATTTTATAATTTTCTTTTTCTCCATAGAATCTTCCTGGACGGTGTTGGTCCATTGAGAACAGCTGTAACGAGATTTCCCTGTCGGCCAGCGAACGTTTGATCTGAACGGACGGTCTAGATCCCATCAAATCACAACAACAAACTTTTAATGACGTGGCGATATTGTATTGGATATTTTGAGGAACAACGGCAAATAAGAAACAAAACTCTGGGATCGTCAAATAATTTTCCAAAGATCGGACGGTTTCTAGAGTCCAGAGATTAGAACATTCTCGAAACTAAGCTTAAAAAACCTCTATATAAGCCAAGTCCTTTTTCCTCGCTGCTTAACTTGAAACCTTAGCTGTTATAGTTTCTGGCTGTTATTCGATTTTTTTTTTAATTCAATTTTTTCGTCGACACAACAATTAGAAGAGAATAGTAATGGCCGGTAAAGGAGAAGGTCCAGCGATCGGAATCGATCTTGGAACCACTTATTCTTGCGTTGGCGTTTGGCAGCATGATCGTGTTGAGATCATTGCCAACGATCAAGGTAACAGAACGACGCCATCTTATGTTGCCTTTACAGATACCGAGCGTTTGATTGGTGATGCAGCAAAGAACCAGGTCGCCATGAACCCCTTGAACACCGTCTTCGGTAAGCTTTAACGCTGTTTTTTTTTTAATGAAGACTGTACTATCGGTTGCTTTGTTTAGATCTCCTGTTTTCATTGGATCTGGATTTGTTTGGTTTAGACCTATGCTAAGGTTAATTTTTATCGAGAAGTAGATCTGAAATTTACAACTACGATTGCTAAAGATTTAATAAGGAATTGCTATAGCTTGATCTTAGATTCTCATTTAGATCTGAATCTCTCTCTCTCTCTCTCTCTCTCTCTCTTATGGTTTAGGTAGTTTGTCCCTTCAATACCGTTGACTATAATATAAATGAGACTTTCACTTGTTTATTGGATCTTTCGTTTTATACTTTTCATTTTAGTCATAGCTTTGTTTGACCTTAAAAAGAGGAGTTTATAAAGATTAAAATTTTGTTTTATTGATAATAATAATCCTTCGTAGCTTATTGTTCTCAATTTTGAAAATTTATTCAATCTGTATTTTTCTTGTCTATTTCCAATAAAATTAGTTCTAGTTTGTAAAATCAGAATATACTTTTATGTGATCATTAATTTTCCATAATGCGTATGAAATTATAAATTTGGCTATGAATTTTATTATTCCATATCTTGCCATCTAGATGAACAGTGCCCTTGTATTATTCTACTATATTCCACTTCTCGGCCTTACAACTTTAGGTCACTTTCTTTTCTTTGCTTTCTTCTTCTAAGAAGAACTTTTCTTTATCACAGAAGATGAAACAAAAGCAATAGAACCCTATAAATTAAGATCCAAGTCAAACTACAAATATTGAGTAGTCTTAGTAATGCTAGGGTTAATTTTGTACTTTTAAGTAGTTATATTCTGCGTATCAGCAATGGTTTGAACTGTATTAGAAATTCTGATCTGTGAAGTTCTCTGGTGAAATTTAAATTTTTGTGCCTGGATTGGTGATTCATATAGATTGAAATTTAGGGTTATCTTCTTGTTTAATTTTCTATCTTTTTTGTTTGTTTTGGGCGAGCTAATGTGTTTCTATATTTGCAGATGCAAAGAGGTTGATTGGTCGTAGATTCAACGATGCCGCTGTTCAGAGCGATATTAAATTGTGGCCATTCAAGGTCGTCTCTGGACCTGGTGATAAGCCCATGATTGTTGTTTCTTACAAGGGTGAGGAGAAGCAATTTGCTGCTGAGGAGATCTCTTCTATGGTCCTCACGAAGATGCGTGAGATTGCCGAGGCTTACCTTGGCTCTACAGTTAAGAATGCCGTGGTTACTGTCCCTGCATACTTTAATGACTCTCAGCGTCAGGCAACAAAGGATGCTGGTGTCATTTCTGGTCTTAATGTCATGCGTATTATTAACGAGCCCACAGCTGCTGCCATCGCTTATGGTCTTGACAAGAAGGCTACTAGTGTTGGCGAAAAAAATGTCTTGATCTTCGATCTTGGTGGTGGTACTTTTGATGTCTCTCTTCTTACCATTGAAGAGGGTATCTTTGAGGTGAAGGCCACTGCTGGAGACACTCACCTTGGAGGTGAAGATTTTGATAATAGAATGGTGAACCACTTCGTGCAAGAGTTCAAGAGAAAAAACAAGAAGGACATTAGTGGTAACCCCAGAGCTCTTAGGAGGTTGAGGACTGCTTGTGAGAGGGCAAAGAGAACTCTCTCATCCACCGCCCAAACCACTATCGAGATCGACTCCTTGTATGAGGGTATTGACTTTTACTCAACCATTACCCGTGCCAGATTTGAGGAACTTAACATGGATCTGTTCAGAAAGTGTATGGAACCAGTTGAGAAGTGTTTGAGGGACGCCAAAATGGACAAGAGCAGCGTCCATGATGTTGTGCTTGTTGGCGGTTCTACTAGAATTCCTAAGGTTCAGCAGCTTTTGCAGGATTTCTTCAACGGAAAGGAGCTCTGCAAGAGCATCAACCCAGATGAGGCTGTTGCCTATGGTGCTGCGGTCCAAGCTGCTATCCTGAGTGGTGAGGGTAATGAGAAGGTGCAGGACCTCTTGCTCTTGGATGTCACCCCGCTGTCTCTTGGTTTGGAAACTGCCGGAGGGGTGATGACCGTTTTGATTCCAAGGAACACCACCATTCCCACCAAGAAGGAGCAGGTTTTCTCTACATACTCCGACAACCAGCCTGGTGTGTTAATCCAGGTCTACGAAGGTGAGAGAACAAGGACTAGAGATAACAATTTGCTTGGTAAATTTGAGCTCTCGGGTATCCCACCAGCCCCCAGAGGTGTTCCACAGATCACGGTGTGCTTCGATATTGATGCCAATGGCATCTTGAACGTGTCTGCTGAGGACAAAACTACCGGGCAGAAGAACAAAATCACGATTACGAACGACAAGGGAAGGCTTTCCAAGGAGGAAATTGAGAAGATGGTTGAGGAGGCAGAGAAGTACAAGTCAGAGGATGAAGAGCACAAGAAGAAGGTAGAGGCAAAGAACGCGTTGGAGAACTATGCTTACAACATGAGGAACACGGTGAGGGATGAGAAGATTGGTGCCAAACTTCCTGCAGCAGATAAGAAGAAGATTGAAGATGCAATCGACCAGGCCATCCAATGGCTAGACAGCAACCAGCTTGCAGAGTCAGATGAATTTGAAGATAAGATGAAGGAATTGGAGAGCATCTGCAACCCCATCATTGCAAAGATGTACCAGGGCACTGGTGCTGAGATGGGTGGCATGGATGAGGACGTCCCAACTGGTGGAAGCAGCAGTGCTGGCCCTAAGATTGAGGAAGTGGACTAAGAAAATTCCTCCCATTTCTGTTTTATCTGCTTTTGGTTTCTTTTTGTATCGGATTTTAATTATCATTTTCCAGCTTTGAACATTTTTTGAGTATTTTGTTCGAAGCCTTTTTTCTTTTTTTATGAAGATTTTAAGCATCTTATTATTATTGGGTTATAGGAAACAGAAACTTTGGTGCTATTGCCAGTTACTGTCACTTTTATAAAAAAAAAAAAAAAATTATTGTTAATTTTGATGTCAAAATTGCCTTGGGATCTTTTGCCGGTGCATGTTAAGGTTGAGGTAGCAAATTGACTAACGCTAGCGTTTTTAATATTACGAAGCACCAAAAATTACATGACGGATAACCTACTAAATGGGTTTAGGTAAAGGTTTGTTTTGTTGAGTTGAAGTAGTTGACTTTAAAAATCTAAAATTTAAGTTTCAATGAGTCGGTCTTAGTTTTGCAAAATCTCGTACACTATTCCTTTGCGATTGACGGTATTTATTTAACTTGATTCATAAGGTAGGAATAGGATGGTCGGCAGGTGGTCCAGCTTCAAAGGCACAAGCGGGTAGTGTACAGTATCAATGATTGTTCTCCTTTTTCATTGTCCACAGAATGGGGTCGTTCTGGAGAGGGATGGGTTAGTGGGAGAAGGTTTGGAAATGGAGAGGTGTGGACTCCGGGTCTGCATGGGCCTCTGGCTTTCTGCCAAAATTTGACCCAAATGGCCTGGTGGCTAGTGGCTATCTACCCTTAAAAACCTAAATACCCTAAAAACTTCAAAGCTACACAATATTCTCTCAAAATGAATAAAGTCATCCGAAATAAACCCCCGAATTATCATTTAAATTTTTCAAATACAATAACAAAATAAAAGGTAAGTGAGGTCCACATTCCCCAGCATGAACTAAACCGCGTGATGTTCTAACCACAAAATGCGGAATGGCCAAAATATTCCAAATTCATAAATGGGATGGGCTTGGCTTTTGGAGGCACTCAACAGATGTTCATCTTGTTATCACTATGTCGGCACGCAAGCTCAGAAGTCAGAAAAAGATAAGTCAGGGTTCTTATTTTACATAATATAAACCATACCGCTACACAATCTAATCTACATTTCAACCTGTTTATTTATGCTATATGAAATAAGTGAGGAACTAAAAGAAAAAACGGTATACCATCTTTATAGTAATGACTAAAATCAAATTTGAGTCTGAAAATCAATTATAGTTACAGTCAAATGCTAACCAGAATCATTGGTGGTAAAAAAAAAAAACCATAGCAATTAGCCAGCAAAATTTGCACAACATCAATGACAGATGCATATTTTGTATCATAGATTACCTTGAATGGGTACAGAAGTCAGTAAAACAATGAAGTACCAAGCATAACCATAGCAACTATCCTTAAACTTCTTCCATAAATGCTACTTCATGTCAACATGAGATCACTCCCTACAAGCTTTGGGCGGAGGCAGACACGGACTTCGTGTTCTTCGGTTACAACAGGCAGTTTTGGCACCATAATCTCAAGCACAGAACCCGGACCATCGTGATATGCTTCTATGTTAGCATCTTCAGGAATCCGAGTTGACAGCGGTATTTCTCTAACAAACTCCCCAGGAGGGCAGTGCTCGGAAGCAGGATCTGTGAGTTTGAAAGTCCGATCATGTCGCTTGATGAAAGGCATCCGAGATGTGCTCACGCAAGACACCTTTATGACGCCATGAGTGAGAGTATTCCTCCAAGAAACCTTGACCCTTTGAAGATCAACAAATGGCAAGCTTATAATGATCAAGTAACCTGCTTCATCTTCATATATGGTTTTTGCAGCTGTAACAGGCCCATACACATTTTTCATTACCCCACTGAAGTCATTTAACCAGTGTGGCCCATTGGGATGACCTTCCATATCCGGAATTTGGTCAGATGGAGGACTGACACCCAAATAGCAATCACCGTTTCCATGAGGGAAAAGGTCTTTCTTCCTTTTGTTGCTGACAAGCGATAAGTCCATCCCATCACCATTGCTATGGCTTGATGGCTGAGTCGACAAGTTCAGCCCGGACCCATTGAGCAGCTTCTTTGAGTGAGAATTTGATACACTCTTTATAGTTGGAGGTCGCTCCAGCTCAAAATCTGTGTTTGGAAGGTTTCTCCATGAACTAAAATCACTAGCTTCGGGTAGAATTGTAAAATTCAAGTCCCTTCCTGTCAGCTCCATCCACCTTTTTCGTTCTTCCTCATCAAGAGCCATGAGATTTGGTGATGGAACAGGCTCAAGCCCATGCACACACTGGGGGTTTGACAATCCCCTGTAATGCTTCCGCTGCATCCTGTGTGAACGGACAAATCCCTTATCTGCACTGAAGGGAAAGGGCCGCTCCCCTTGGCGAGAATGCCCATTCATGTAACTTCTAAGCTGCATCTTACCCAATGCATTCTCCGGTCTCTCCTTGAAAACCCACATGTACATATTCTCCAGGTCATGCTGAACCATAAAAACATCCAAATTGAGATCTGATTTATCGAAACCAGAAACACCGTTTCCATCACGAATAATCTTGGCCTTCGATTTGTCATTCACAGCAGGCTTAAAGTAAAAACTAAAGAAAAACCAAGCACCCCATATACTATCTACCCGCTTGGCACATTTTCGTCCGGTCTTGGGCACTGCAAGGTAGCACTCAGTGTCATAAGCTTGTGAGCCTAGCCCAACATCCAAAATATCACACTGGTCAGAACTCCATGGCGGCTGCTGGGGAGGACTACGCTCAGCAGAGAGAGGCAAATTGATATCAGGCGGACGCAAAAGAACAATTTGCCTACTCATTTCCAAATCCAAATCGTCGTGAGAGGAAGCACTCGAATCCATCGATAAGAGAGTGGAAGGGTGGTGATTCTCCATTGACAAGGGTGCCAGGAGATAATCTCCCATTTCAGCTAATCCGGTTGCAGGAGGTAGGGATTATTGTTGCTAGCAGATTGAATTTTTCCATTCCACTCCCCCCCTCCCCCCCCCCCAAAAAAAAAAAAAGGAATTCAACAATATGACAATCTTATAAACACTTTCATCGTATCTATTATCATATCAATCACCACATGACCTCCTCTTCATCAAAACCCCGAATTTCTCAATCAGAAAACCAAACAACAATCCCCAGGTAGAAAAATTAACCAAAATTTATCAACTCAACACCCCCCAATTACTAACAATACCACAAAACGAACATTAGAAGAAGCATAAAAAAAAAAACTTTTCCCCTATAGATCAATAAAAAAGACAACGGATATGATACAGTATGAAGAATAAAAAGACTAACTAAAAGAAAGAGGGAAAATCTCTTCAATCTCTAACAAATGAGAGAGAGAGAGAGAGAGAGAGAGAGAGAGATTTTAAACCAAAGCTGCTAAAGAAAGACAATATCTAACCCTAACCCCAGAATCTCCCGAAATCCTCCAAACACAGGTGGGAAACACTGAATCAAAAACATCAAATCCATCAAAAAACAAAAACCCAATTCTTTTTTTTTTCCTTAAAAAGAGAAAATTTTTCTAGAAGGGCAACGAAAGGATCTTCAAAGAGTACCTTTTGGGATAAGCATCGAGGAATCGAGATGAAGACGAACCTCCATGAACAATTACGATGCTCATCTCCACCAAATCATCACCCATTCACAACCTTACCCACCATTATTATAAGCTTAAACTTGTTCCTTTCTTCTCTTTTCTTTTCGTTATCTTCTTTTGTTTCCCCGAGAAAAAGAAAAAGAAACAGCGAAAGAGAAAAAACCGGCAAAGATAGAAAAAATTAAGCGAAGAAAACAAAAAATCCGAAAAGAAAATGAGAATTGATAAGAGAGAAGTGGAAACGTAAGGCACCGTCTCATTATAGAGAGCTCCGTTGGTAAAAGCCTACACTAGATACCACCGACTGGAACTCCCCCCTCCCCCCGTTACTTAACGGTAACGGTGCACTTTTTCTCTTGCCTTTTTTTTTTCAACTTTATTTTAATTAAGTAATTAATAAATTAATTAAAAATCTATAATTATATTTTATTTGAATTTATCCAACAATTATCATTAAAGTATTGGTGAAACTAAATAAAAATTAAATTATCAATAATATTTAATTAAATTAAAATTAAGCAATAAAATTTGATATTACGATAAAATAGAATACCAAATTTATCCTTATCCCGTTTTAAAACAATGGCAAAATAGATAAAAGTCTTATTTCGTAGACAAATGTGAAAGATGAGTCATTAGGGTTTGCCTCCTTTGGGGATCAAAGCTAATGTTATGGTTTTTTTTTTTTTTTTTCAATTATTTTTCTATCATACCCTACCAGTAACAAATGGGTTGACGGTGAGCAAATTTTGCCATTAATTTATTTAAAATGATTTTGGATGCTTTTCTTTTGGAATTTTAGGATTTTGCTGATGAGATAAATAAGTACAACTTGTCAAATATAAAAAGAAATGTTATTGAGACAATTATTTTAAAATTATAATTGATTTCATTTTTATTTTAAAAAAATGTTTTAATTATATTAATTATATTTTTCTTTATATATATATCAGCTTAATCTATATCAATAAATATTAATTAATATTTATCTGAATTAAAAGCCTAATGGAGAAAGTGCCTATCTCCGCTCTTTCTTTTTAATGGTGGGTGTGGCTATCAATCTCCATCTATTGAAAGTGGGATTGCCCTTTTTTTCCCCATGCGTTTACCACATGCCCTCCCCCCTGATTTATGGCATTTTTTTTCTCAATTTTGATAATCCCACAACAATTTTCAGCCTTTTTCTATATATATATTTTTTATGTATTTTCGTAATTTCATTAAATGTAGGCTTGAGACTTTTATAGTTAATAAAAATATATATTTGAAATATTTTAAAATAGAAAATAATTAGACATACAAAGTGCATTCTAATTCTAATCAAGGAATTTTGACAAATATGTAAGAAGTGATAAGGGGGTTGCTTCTAGACCATTAGACAAATATGTCTTCCTTTCACTTATCTAATTATTATGCTCCGTAAGTAGGTGTTGAAAGTTCAAATCAAGTCCAATTATCAGTTTGTCAAGCTCACAAATTAGATAAACGTTATCTTAATCATTATTAATCACACAAATTTTAAAGATAATTATCAAAAATACTAATAATAATTTTTTTTATTTTTAAATAAAATTTTAAAAATATCATATATTTATTTAAATATATAATAAAAATATAATAATTTTTTAATCTCGCATAAAGTTAAAAAATTTTACAGTTACAACATTTTTTATTCTTTTAAGTAATTATTTTCTTATTTCTTTTTTACTATTTAAATACTTGCTGAGTTAAGAATTGAAAGAACGTCCAAAAACCTACCGTGGTTAAAGAGAAAAATTGGTTTTATTTATAAGATTTTGTTAACAAATGTATATATTTTTAAAGTTTAAGTAAAACTTTATTTATCTAAATTTACAAATTGTTACAAAAACTATAACTAGTGTCATTTACATTGTGACGATGAATCCCCATGCATTAATACCTGTCTCCTGCATGTATAGTAAGATATTTATTTAATATATCACAAATAATAAATAAAATTAATAATTATTACATTTAATGTAATATTTTTATTATAAATAATATGTTAACTATCCTTTAAAAAAGAAAAAAAACCTTAAAAGCAAACATTAATAAAACCCTTGTTTATATGCACAACGTATAGATTTAAGGTTTTATTTTTATTTTATTTTTTCAGATATCACCTAGGCCACGAGGAGTTTGCTTTGTTCACGCATTTATTTATTTATTTATTTTTTTAATGATAGCGGATTCATGCCCTGCCTAAAATATTGTCTGAAAGGCGTTTGATAATTTGACTTATGCAAACGTCGAGCATATACGGGGAAGGGAAAGTCCAAGGCCGTCTAAATCCTGTCTACGCACATGCAAGTGCAACTACAACAAGGTATGTGCTGTTTTCACGCGTGCATGCTTGTACTGATGAATCACAGGTATTATTATTAAATAATGTATTAATTTATCAAAAATAAATAATTAATATCATTCGTAATTTTTTATAAAATAAAAATTATATTATCGTACACATATTTATATATATAAAAAATTAAAGATCAATTCATTATTTTTAATATATTTATTATTATATTTGAAATTCATTAGTAAATTATAAAATTATATTTATGAATGATAATTAAATTAATATTAAATAATAAAAAGATAAAAAATATTTTATATGTGAGATATTATTAAAAATCTAAAACGGAAACGGAAGGAGGGGGCAAAGTAGCAATTTTAACTATTTACAAGTCAATAATTGATATGACTTATATTAGGGATCTTGAGGGAGATTGGTGCCATTTGGGGATCCAACTCGTTTCACTAAGAAAAAAGTGTTTACTGTTTTGAATTTGTTTTATAACATATGAATAGCAACATCATAGATTCATAGTCCAAATCAAATGAGTTGTTGGGAATCAAATCTTCAAAGCACTCCCATACGTAAATTACCATTTTTTTTTTCTTTCCTTTGGCCTTTTGCCCACAGGAAACAAATTATATGGGCAAATTGTTATTTGCCGGTTATAGTTTGACGTATAATCTAGGATTAGAATTTTGGGGATTAACAAATCTATAATGGAGCATATTAATATTTGACATTTTTTTACCATACATTATGTTTCCTACCTCTCCTTATCTTGGTTTCTTTTTAGCCTATTTCGCCAATATATTTAAATATTTATTTATTTGTTTATTTGATTTGCTCCAAGGAGATTCACATGTCCATATTGCGACTACTGTATTTGGGTGTCTTTGTTGGCATTAAAGTAATCAAAATTAATCTGCTTTGCTTTGTGAGAAAGCATTAGCAACACATCAATTTGGCTTAACTGCCCTTTAATAGGCCAATGCTATTTCACCAAGAAAGGGTAACGGTTATAGCTAAAGGATTTATATTTTATATCCGATGCATCGAGAATATATAAATTTATAAATTATTTATAAATTAAATAATATTATTTTATTATAAATAAAATAATTTATATTTATTTTTAAAAATTTATAATAATATAATATTATATTATCAATTCATCGAATATAACTTTATGATAAATTGAATAGTAGTTTTTTTGTCTTATTTGATGGCTAAACTTATATTATAGGTTATTGGAAAGGAAATTTTCAATTAAGAAATGATATGGGCCATGGCTTATATTCAAGTCCATGTGCAATAATGCAAATAGCTGAGCTATTATTGTCACGTTTTCTTCTTATCAACATCAACTCAGCCAGCAACTCATCGACTCTCAATTAACACTTTGTTTATCTTGTTATTTGTATTTACCAAGCAGCTGCGCGCCCCCCCCCCCGCGCCCTTCTTTTTCTTTTTATTCTTATTTTTTATTTTTTGCTTTTTATATCTTTAACGTGAAAAAATGACTCATAACGGGCGGCTGCTGCCGTTAGTCTTGCACCAAACTAATTTAGTTTCGCACAAAACATTAAATCTTAAATTTTAAACTCAAAACTTTAATATCATCTTAATAATATTATATTTAATAAATTTAAAATTTAAAATTTAAATTTAAAATTATATTTATTTAAAAAATATTATATTAAATAATTTTAAATTTTATTATTTATAATTATTTTTATTTAAAAAATATTATTTCTAATTAAATTGATTAACCAAAATATTTTGGCAAAGACATTGGAAGGTCATTGATTTGACATGCGAAGGCCAAAGCTCACACGGCGTTTCTACCAATTTCTGAACCTAAAAATGGTCGTTTCCCCCAATTCTTGTCCGTGCCACCCACGTTTATAGTTTCTGTTGATAGTGAAAGTGAAGCCTTTAATTTGTTAGCATACATTTTTTTTTTTTCAATATACATACAATTAGACCTCCAAGTCTCACCTAGCAATCAACACCAATTTGAAGTTGCCCACCAAACTTTTCCTACCGGTACCGTAAGAGTGTGCCCAACTGCTCGTACGAATGGATGACGAAGGTCGCCACAACCATGAGTTCCGATTTAACGCGATTCTCGTCGGCCTTCTTGGAATCATAGCCGGAGCTATCATGGTCGCTACTTATCATTTAATTCACTCTCTTTGCGGTAGCTGCCGCAGGCAGACGGTGGAGACTGCCAATAGTAGCCAAAATGTTCATCAAAATCAACAGGATAGGCCCAATGAGAGGAGCAGAAGCAGAAGTACTTCAATAACACCCAGGTTAATTCCCATATTTAGATACAACAAAGATTGCAATGAAGACATGTGTGCAGTTTGCTTGGGTGATTTCAAGGAAGGCGAGCGAATTCGGGTATTGCCAGACTGCTTGCACTTTTTCCATGTGCCATGTATTGATAAATGGCTAAATTTGCATTCCAATTGCCCGCTCTGTCGCGCTGATGCTTCATCATCGCCGCAGCAGGTTGCCGTGTCTTTGCCGGATTCTA
>JBBYHM010000027.1:12341536-12355636 GCA_038381775.1 Adansonia rubrostipa | reverse complement strand
ATAACGTTACGTTCAAAAGCTTTATATTTCGTTTTTCTAGGGTTTCATTTTCTATGGTTTTAATTTTATTTCACCGATTAATCCTAAGGTTGGTCTCCTCTCTCTTCTTCCTTTTTTTTTTTCCCTTAAATTTCTTTATCAATGTTAAACTCTTTAATACTTTCTGATCAACCCTCGTTATTGCTGTTTGTGTTTTGACCCATAATTTTAGTTTGAAGGAATGTGAATAAAAATTATATGGGCAATTTTAATTTCACAATCTTTGATTGGACATAATCTGAGTTATTGTTAATTAACCATTGAGAAAATCTAAAAAGTTTCATGCAAAGTTCATCAGCTGATACTTTGTAAAAGTAGCTGCATTGCATTGAATTATTACAATGTTCATTTAAAGTAAAATTTTTCATTGAGTTGCTACGGTTGGAATCTTGTATGATAAATTTTGGGTTAAGATTGATTTAGAGTTTGTCTTGCTCTCTTGGTAACAATAGGTTAAAAAAAAAAAACTGAGTTTGCTTTGTTCCTGGTAAGAAGTTAATGACTGAAGATAGTCCTTCTAGTTAGCAGAGTCGAGTTGCCACTCCAGGAAATGCTTCAACTTCCGATAGTGCTTCTTGGATGAATCAGGCCGCAGCCAAGCAGAAGAACGCGAGTGCTATTAATTACAGTTTTAACATGAATTCTATTTCTTGTTCTACTTCTATTTTAATCAGTTGCTGCTATATGAGCTTTAATAACTAAATGTAAGAACTCGAGCCAGTGAGTACTGGTTTTGTTAGCCTGCTAGAAAATGGTAATTCGGGCTTGTTTATTTTCTTAATTGTCTTTCCCTTCTTCTCAACCGTAGTTTGTGATACACTTTTTAGTTTTTGCTTTCTTCTAAATAACCAGTGCAAGTAAGAAAAAACTATGAAGAATGCCTGGTGGGGGGCTGCGCCGGTTCAGTGCTATCGGTTAGTAATTCTTATTCATATATATTAAATTAGATGTAATCTATTTTCTTTGCTATTTTTTATGCAATCTCAAAGCTAGGTCAATGTACTTTAAATATTAATTCTTGCTGGAACCAATGATGCCTAATTTTGGCTTCCATGTTCATCTTAACTGACTCAAATGGTTTTCCCAGTTTATGAAATGTTGGAGAGTAAAGGGGGCACCTCATATATGTTGTCAATAAGATTTGTTCAGATAAATAAGTTTGTAAGAACTCAGAAGAGAATCGTGAGGCAGATTTATTTAAAATTTTTAGTTTAGTAAAATTGCATTTCTCTTCAAGGTATACGAGGCCAGGCTTCTTTTTTGTTATACATAAATGCCTTTGATAGAAGGCAGTTACTGTTGAGGCTCATCATGTGCTTGCGAATGAGATGGTGACTCAAATGAGAAGTTTTTTTACTTCTGAGAATTTTTATCATATGTGAATGTACAGAATAATATATTCTGAGAACCTGATAACTTGGTTACTATTGCTTTCCATAAACATGAAGATACGGTCTCATTTTGGAGTCTTAAAATTGGGATTACTTCTTTTAAGTAATCCATCGCTTAGCGAAATTGTTATGATGCTCTGGAATAGTGTAATATGCCGTCTTACCAAACCTATCATGTTAAAGCGCTGTGGTCACTATAATATATATATATATATATATAATATTTTCTTCTTGATTACAGTGTCTCTTGCTGTATCTAAAGCAAGCCGGAACTTCACGAGTTGAGCTGTTTTCGATTCTCAGGTTGCAGATGAAATTGTAGAAGAGTTTGCCTACACTCAAAGGTAATAAAGCAGGATCTTCCGATGAGCTTTAATTCTGCATGAATTTTAATATTATTTCTTTAATTACCCGATGCTTGCCACTCACTCTTATGTATTACAAAAACAAGTAAGCATTTTGGGTTTTTCAGTACAATAAGAAGAATGTACGATGATGGGTGTATGATGCTTTAAATGTACTTAATGGCGATGGATATTATTACAAGGGAGAAGAATGAAGTCAGGTGGAAGGGACTTACTACTACACATAAGACGGATTTGGAAGAACTTAAGGTTGATAATCTTCTGAGCAATAATTATTTGACGAACAACATTATTTGATAGAACTCCCACATGTCACCATGAAAACATGAATTTGCAGGAGGAAAGACTCTCTACAAGTCGGATGTTCGTGACTTAGTTTTTTATGCTTGTAGGCATTGCATGTTCAGTTAATGACAGAGATTGCAAAGAAACCAGCCTATTTGAAAGATTTAGAAGAACAAATTTGTTTCTTTAGATTGCTTTTTAGATAACATGTGTTGGTATTAATAAAAAGCCTGACCGTTCTCTAGAATTGGGGAGAGAAACTGAGAAAGAAAGAGAGAACTATATTTGTTAAGCCATAGATGACATATATGCATAAATGATTTTTTTTTTCTCTCTTATTTATTTGGCTATGTTCTTCAAAAGCCATTTCTGAATTACTTGATCTATGTGGGCAAAACATCAGGTTCAATTTTCATCGCACACATCTTGGCCTCTAAGAAAAATTTGGGGTGACAAATGTCCGAAATTATATATAGTCTGCCCACTTTTTTTTTGCCTAATGAAGTGGATTTATCTCCTTGACTTCCATGCCTACGGTTTCTGAGAAAATTAGAAAGATTGCAGGTCTCCAGAATATAACAGAACGAAACCGGCAGTTGCTCGAGGATAATAGAGCTACTAAAAAAGGATTTACCTTGCCATTTTATATTGGTACAAGTATGCATCTTTCTATCTTTTGAACTAGTTAAACTGTTCTTTATTCCCCTCTTTTTTCTGCTTTGGCCTGTATGCATATGTGAGACAGAATTTATTTTCATGTTATTAACTTAAGCAGTACTCATTTGCTTTCTCTTTCTCCTACATTTACAGATTTTAGATTTCTGAGAACATGCAACTGGTACACCTTGACTTCAACATAAGTTCACGATTCCGCTTGCACGATAATGCTTATGTTCTGAAGTTAATGCGCTACTACCAACAACCCAAAAGTCGAAATATCTAGCAAAGTTCTTCGATTCATTTCATCTTGAAGCTCTTGCAAATCATCTGGAGTCAGCAAACCTTTATACCGGAATCCTGGAATAGATTCTCTTCGTATGTTACCTGGAATGCTTGGGGGCTTGTGAGTTTGTCTTTTTATGACCCAGTGGAGGAAATGCTGAAGTGTCATAATAGAGGTGTTTATCCGTCTAGACTCAAAACCCAACATAATATTTGGTAAGGTTTGGACAACAAATTGGGCTTGGGCATCTTTTATTGACCTCAAAAAAAGTAAGCCAATCTATCAAAAGACTAAACAGATCTCTTATGGTGTCTGACCAACTGGTTTACAGCATACCAAACTTGATTCTCTGTTTTTTCTCTCCTTTGACAAGCAACATATGAAAAATAAATCAATGAAAAAGGCAGTTAAAAAGAAAAAAGAAAAAAACAAAATTAGACCATCCAAAAGCAAATTACTATAGATTAACTTTGAATGGAGAAAAAGACTGAAAATCGTATTAATTGCACTTTCCTATCATCAACTGTCAAATGTTAAATAATACAAATACACTTCTCAAGTCTAATTTAAAATCATCTAAAAATGAAATTAAATTACGGTAGAGTTTGAAGAATACTCTTCGACCATATTAATTACTGAAAAACAAATGTTGAAGACTTCAATATCATAAAAAACATATGGTTAAGAACTTCACTAGAAAATTAATTAAGAATTAAATTAGTGATTACTGATTTGAAGAGACTTGAAAAATATTCTAAAGCAGTAATGCTCTATATCTATTTGGGGAGACCAAAACGGCAATAATTTGTGCCGCATCCCAGAGAGTGACAAGACACGCTCCTCAGAAGGAGAGTGTGGAACAGCTCTGAAATTTATAATATATTCCCATTCAAAAATAAAGGAAACCAGTGGGGAAGGGGAAACAGGCCGGACCGGGGAAAAAAAAAGGTTCACTCGGTCGGGACACTTTCGATTGTTGCACACCACCAACGCATCCCACAAGAAGCAACTTTATATTAATTAAAAAATTTCTTAATTAATTAATTAATTTAGATTTTGATTAGCGGTGTCTATCAATATTAACAAATATGATTTATTAATGATAATTTTAATTTTTTTATATTTACTACATTATTTTTTTACTAAATTTAATATACAATAATACATTAATTACTCATTTGTTTATATATATATAACCTTAATTTGTGTCATTGATTAATATTTTTTATTAACAAATATAAGGTGATTTGCACTCTATCTCTCCATACATTCCAGGAGACCAACTTTTTAGCATGCAAGAGGATAGCCACTAACCTTTTTTTTTATTTTTAAATTTTAGTTTATATTTAATAAACGAATAATGTATACATTTATATATTAAATTAAATTATGACATTTCATTAAAATTTTTTTTAAATAAACATAAATAATTTTATTTTTAATAGTCTAATTTATTGAGAATATATAAATTTATACATCATTAACTTATTAAATATAATTTTTTTTCTATGTACTGTGGATCACTGCACTTCACTGTATCAAGCCGAAGAAAAGAAAAGAAAAAAGAAGCTTATAGATTAAGAAACATCACCTTCTCCAAACCCTAAAAAGTAATAAAACAAAAAGAGAAGGAACAAGAACTTAATTATATGTGTGTATGCATTAGAATATAATTAAATATACTATATATAAAGGGCCCTCCTTTTAATTTTTTTTGCCTTCTCTCTTTCGTTCAACATCTCTCCCTTCTTTCTCTTTTCCCTTTCTCTCTTTCTCTAACACTAATTTCTTTGTTTGATGTGATTCTTCACTATTACTTATCTCACAAAAACGCAACAAACCTTTACAAAAGGAAAAGAAAGATCAAGAAGCCATGGTTTATACCTCCATCCCAGCTTATCTTGATCCATCCAACTGGCAACAAGTAAGGTTTTTTTTTTTTGGATTTGTTGTGAAGGGTTCTTTGCCAAAAAAGCAAAAAATTCAAAAGATAAATATTCCTATTACTTTTGTTATATCTTGTTGAATATACCATTTATTTGACTTTCTTTTTTGTTTGTTTTTTTGGATTTTTACAGCATCCAAATCATCAAGCTGTTGGTGGTAGCGGTGCAAGCGCTCAACAGCTTCCTCCTCCTCCTCCTCCACCACCACCACCACCACCACCTGCACAACCTCATGGAGGAGTTGGAGCAGGCTCGATCCGGCCTGGTTCAATGGCCGATCGAGCTCGTTTGGCCAACATACCGATGCCAGAAGCAGCATTAAAATGTCCAAGATGTGATTCAACGAACACAAAGTTTTGCTACTTCAACAACTACAGTCTCATGCAGCCTCGACACTTTTGCAAAACTTGTAGAAGGTACTGGACTAGAGGAGGTGCCTTGAGAAATGTTCCGGTTGGAGGTGGATATCGTAGGAACAAAAGAAGCAAAGGAAGTAGCTCGAAATCTGCAGCCAGCAATGACCGACAAACAGCTTCTGGTTCTTCAAGTACAATTTCTTCAAACAGTACTGGAAACACCGATGTTTTAGGCCTTGGAACTCAGGTTCGTCCACCGAGATTCATGGCTCCTTTGCATCATCTTACTGAATTTGGCGGCAGTGATCATATTGGGTTCAATTATGGGACTATGTCAGCTCCACTTGGAGGGACGAGTGACTTAAGTTTTCAAATAGGAAGTGCTTTAGCTACTGGACCTGGTGGCGGTGGTGCAGCTGCTGGTGCTTCTCTTTTGACTATGACTGGTTTGGACCAGTGGCGGCTACAACAAGCGTCGCAATTTCCTTTCCTGGGATGTTTGGAATCTTCTTCCGGGCTGTACCAATTTGAAAGTGGAGCTGGTGTTGAACCATCTGGTTATGGAGGTGGAGCTGGTCATCATCAGGTTAGACCTACGATATCAAACTCACTAGCAACCCAGATGGCTTCAGTTAAAATGGAAGATAATAATAATAATAACAATCAGCAGGAAATGATCAATTTGTCAAGGCAATTTTTGGGGCTTCAAGGAAATGATCAGTACTGGGGTGGAACTGCATGACAGATCTTTCCAATTACAGCTCTTCACATCCACAAGCCATTTCTTGATAGATTTGGTTAAATCTCTTTTGTTTCAAGAACTGCGTGCTCAAGCTTTTGGGTTTGTTTGTTAGTGTAGACGTTAGCTACAATTAAAGAAAAAAAAAATTAACCATCATGAACACAAAGTTACTTACTTTCCAACTTCATATGGCATCAAGGATATCCAAGAAAGATCCTTGAGGACTTAGTTCCTCAAAAATCAACTAAAACCCTAGAAATGGTAGGCGCTTTTTTTTTCTTTTACTTTTACTAGAGTTGGCAGATTTCAATGTATGAGTATGTTTTGCATAGTGAGTGTATCAATTTATAGAGCTTAATATATATCTGTTTTGAGTCCTATAATTTGACAGTTAGTTCCTCTCTTGATGATTTTTCTTACAATGGTAGCAAATTAAATGTTACATTGCTAGTTTATATAATTGGATTATTAATCATTTGAGTTGAACAATTTAAGCAAAATCTTGGACGGTGTAGAAATCATGTTAAAATTCATTTAGTTTTTGGAGTTTACGACTTTTTTTTTGGTTAAATCTTATTCTTTTAATTGTTTCTACCATTTAATACTTTCATTTTATTCTCAAGTTAAAAAGGTGCAAAGCTTTAAGAAAATGTTATTATAATTTATCTTCATTTAATCATAACTCTACCAATATGCAAAGCTCCATTTCGTCCTCTTCACAATAAATTCTTGAACAAATAGACCATGGGACGACGACGTTTCTAAAATTTAGAATTCAAAGCTCTTTAATTTAGTTGATTGGAATATCATTTTATAATTCACAGTTTAGCACTTATTTTATCAGAGACAACTGAACATTCTTCTTTGATTGTTTCGTAACCTTCCTTCTAGTTCATATCAATATTATCCCAAAAGCCGAATCTCTTTAGTGTACTATTATTTTTGAATGATAATTGAAAATAATGCTTCTAAATGTATTCAACGATCCATAGAATCGTTTTTCACTTTCTAGATTTAATTTGAACTTAAATGATAAAAGTAGAGTCTTTCCCTTGTTTGAACAATTACTTTAGTTTAGCAATGATTTTGCCTAATCAAGGATTTCCAATTTGAAAGCAAGATAATGGTGAAGAAAATTTTGCTCATGTTTACAATGTGTTTGATGTTACATTCTGCTTGTAAAATGCCACAAAATGTGATCAAGCTCTAACAACCATTGACCATCTATAATTTAGATAGATAATATAAATGGTCGCATTTTCAGGGTTCTTCTTTTTTCCCCCCTCCATGTAAAGATTCGGGAGTTGGGGAAAAAGCTCAGCCTTGTCACAGTGCTCAAACAACGCGACAGTTGATAGTTTATAATACCACATCAATATATATATATATATATATATATATTTCAAAAAGGAGTGCATTCTTCTATTTTGTGCAGCCATAGCTGACTTCATTCGAAACCTTAATTTAAAGGAAAAAAAAATTGGTTGCGCCCCGCACAGAAATCGAGAGAAAGGAATTTAGAAGAAGTGTCTTTGGTGTATTTCTTTCGCCCTAAATCTGAGAGATTTAGACCTAGAATGTAATGTCTAACTAAGGAATTATACTCACGGTGCATGTTCATATATATATGTACATAATCAGATTGCTGCCATTATTGCATGGTGAGACAGAGAAGAAAGATAAAATTTCTGTAAATAAATCTGTTTTGGTAATGATAATATCTGAAAGAAAAAGCTCTCTCTCTGATAATTAGGTAAGAATCATAATAGACGACGAGACCGCTGCCGTTGTAAGAAACGGAATCATTTTGTAATAATTTGAGAACGTACTTTGTTTGTTGAGCCTTGAGAAAAAAAAAATCATAGCCATGACAAAACCTACATTTTAATTAATTAATTAATTAATTAGAGTAATTTTGTTAGAAAAATATGATTAATTAACGTAAGGACAAGAGTCTCAAAAGACTCCAAAATCTCACTCAAATCTATATAACCAAAAAATCAACATAGTATTCTTAAAATATATAAATAAATAAATAAATAAAATTAATTAATTAATTAATTGTTAAGATGAGAGAGAAAATTTAAGAAGAAGACTGCCAACGCGACAGGGTCAAAGTAAGAAAGGCCTTTGTTGGCTTACGGACAAGAGAATGGAATGTCTGACCCATTTCCCACGTTTGACGCGAGTGAAGGGTTCGTTTTGGTATCACGACTCACTATGAGACAAAAGCAATTGGGTTTGTCAGCATGTGGACCTCACCGCTGATTCTTGGTCGCCATGATTGGATCTTACGTAGCACGCGCTTCGTGGCTGCAGTTTTTCTTTTCCTTTCTTTTTTTCCCTATTACTCTGCCGAAATAATAATAACGATAATAATTTTTGTGAAGCTCTCTTTTCCCATTTGCTGATAGTACTGACACAACAAACACTCTCGGTGCTTTGGTCGAAACACAACTTTATCATAATAAAAAACGTTAGTGGATAAATTTGTTACAAGTAAATATTAAATTTTTTTTTATTGTAATTTATTTTGATTGTTATTTATTATTATATTTTAAAGTTAAAATAAATTTTTATTAATTATTATATAATTGAATTTTGTTATTAAATGTTATTTTTCAACTAATTTGTATTATTTAATTTTAATTTTAAAATATTTGAAGATAAATTAATTTTAAAATATAAAAATTAAAAAAATTAACATAAGATTTTTTACTTTATAAAAAATTAAAGCTTAATTTTATTATCATCCTTTATTAATTAATTTATAAACCCTAATTATTAAAATACAATATTTAAATGAGGTTTTTTTTATCAAATTTTATCTTAAAATCATACAAAATCAAAGTTGAGTGACAAAATCAAATCAAAAATTAAAATTTAGTGGCAAAATTCAATTAAAAAAGGTAGAGTGAAAAAATTCAATATTGAGTTAAACTATAATGACAAATTTGCATTTAATTCAAAAATATAATAGAAAATATCAATAAGAATAAAATAGAGTGGCAAATTTTAATATCTACATATAATGTGATGGCAGATTTCCTTTAACCATAATAAAAACGTAAATAATATATTTATTTGAATTTAATAAAAATAATATATTAAATGTAATTTTTTTTTAAAATAGTAATTAAATGGTGTATAAACAACTAGGATATCTATATATATATATATATATATATATATATATACATACACACACACACACACACACACACACATACTAGGAACCCTTTAGATTCTCAAATTACCACTTACAAGAAATTCTTTTATTTTTCTTTATTGATTTTTGTTTGATCTTTCATTCATTAATAATAATAGCTTACACAATATGGGAAAATTAATCTTTTTGTTCCTTTACTTGTCACTGCTTGAATCCTAAATTTGAATTTGAGATATCAATTACTTTTCTTTCATATATATTGCATTACTATTTACAAATCTCGTTTTGATAAAAAATAATATATTTGCAATTTTATTTAAAAAAATTAAATAAGCCTTAAATTAGTCTTAGTGTTCGCCGGGCTTGAGTTTATATATTTATTACTTTTCTTTTCAATACATTTTTAATCGCTAAGTAAAATGTTCATAATTAATGAATTAATCTTACATAAATAGTATTAAAAAAATAATGATATGAATCCCAGTCCTACTGTTAACCTTTATAAATATATTTCCTAATTGAAAGTTTTCAATTGCCCGGTAAAATTGGCTTGATGTTAGCAGAAAGCTAAACAAAATATTCAGCAATATGGGGCTGAATTAAATGTACAATTGAGTAAACAACATTAAAGGTGCAGTCACCAAAATAAATTTGAAAATTAAACCAAATTCATGATTAGAAATCTTGGGGGTTGGACCAATGCACGTAACCAATATAATATTTTTTAATTTTATAATCATCTAACCACAAACATCAATAACAACATATAATATAAAGACTAATAGTTATTTTAATTAAGGCAAATATTAATCCGTGTTTGATAACATTAATTACGATGATATCTATAAAATAAATATAATTAATATATTTTTTTTGAATTCGATACAAAAAATATATTAATATAAAGTTTTTTTTTTAAATAATAGTTGAATAACTTTTAATTGATATCTAAACACACATTAATTAAACTCTATAATTAATTAGGCTATACTTTTCCATATTCAAAGTGGAATTGGGTCATGTTTGAAGGAAAGGAATAGGAAAGAGGGTGTTTGGGATAGCTTTTTGCAAGAACCAAGGCTGCTTACCAAGAACGAATAAAGCACGTTCAAGACCGTCAAAGGTAAAGCCTTTTCTCTCTTTCTTCTCTCACTCAAGACAGATAACAATGTTAATGTTATAGTTTGGTCGGTCAGTCAGTCAGTCATCATCCTCGTAATCACAGTAATCAAAGGAATATATATATTTGTAGAATGATCCCGAAATTGTCGATATAAATCAACGTAAGCTCATGAACGAATGAAAAAGAAAATAAAAGACCGTACGGGAGAATTAGTAGAAGAAGAAGAAGAAGAAGAAGAAGAAGAGTTTGGCTCGGAAATCGAAGGGGCCGAATCAAATCTAAAACTCAGTATTCAATGAAGTTCCCAAGTTTGATGGGGGCACATGGAATTGTGTGCAATACGATAACACTAGCTAGCTGCAGGCAGCTTTCACTTTTGTAACGTACGTCAATTAATATGCCCTAACTAAGCCGATCCTGATCTGATCAGATCCATGATATCTAATCTATGTTGAAAACTACTACTACTAGTTGTAGTACATGAAAAGGAGAGAGAGAGAGAGAGAGAGAGAGAGTCTGAGATTCCATCTTCTTCTGATCTGCCGAGTCGGAGAGTCCATCACGTTCACCCACATGTGTTCTCAATCATACACATGCATGCCCCCAAGAAAATTTAGATTTCCCCACCCTTCATGTTTTGCCAGCTCCGCTCTACTCTTTCTTTCTGGACCCCACCTCAAGGACCCGGATTCATTCAGGCTTTGCTCTGCTAGCTTAGGCTACCTACCTAGTTTCCTTAATATCTATTTATGTCTCATATTTGTAAAAGAAAAAGGAATAATAAAATTGGCCAATAATTTGATAAATACTGTTATTTACTCTAGCTGAATTTCAAAGACAAGACTGTATTTATATGATAATTGTTTCATAAAAGTGAATAATTATTCACAAAGGTTAAACCAATAAACAAGAAAAGGAGTTTAGTTTTTCATTAATAAAGATTCGAGATAAAATATTGATTAAAATTAAATTTGATAAATATTAAAAAAAATCAAAAGTTACTAAATAGTTGTCATGCGAAATAGTGTCATTTCTTTTTCCCTTCCTTAACAAGGTAAAAGAACAAATCCTTATACTCAAATTTCAAAACAATGTTATTAAGGAAACCTTTGGTTGCTGTCTCCATCGTGGAAATGGACGGGGGGGTGGGGGATTCTGCCTTTGCCTAGAAGGACCATTGGTATCTTCATTTGATCTCAATTCCTCCATTTTTGTGGCTGGCTTTGAATTTTTTTTTTTGGGACCCCACATTGATAGATTTCTTTTCGGTAAGTAGCATGATAGCATCCTAAGATGTCACCTTTTAGCTGTCCAAAGAAACACATGGATATGACCCAGGGTTGGCACAAAAAAATTGTAATCACCAACATGCATCATTAGCTTATGTTGTTTTTAGACCTTGATGGATGCCAAATCTTGGTGGCATTCCGTGCATAAGCATAATTTTATATGATTAAATTTCAGTATGGGTCTAAAACATTAATATATATATATATATATATATTTTAAGATAAATTAGTAGGGCTTAGTTCTTAAGGCATCATGCACATGACATGAATGTTTTTTTATTTATTATTGTTTTGGCTGCTAATTTTTGACTCACAAATGCACCTGCATGAATATTAACATTATCTTCTTGTGTTATCAAGTCGATCCTATAACTTATTAATGAAGAATTAGTGAATTTGGAATGTCTTACCTATTTAAGTACATGATTCTTATGATTGCACTACATAAACCATTAAATATTATGTCTAAAATTAAGCTTTATGTTCAAATTTCAATTCTCTTCTATATGCCACGACTGTTAGGTTGGATTCCATTATATATAATCTATTTTTCCATTCGAAAAGGGAAAAGAAAAAGAAAAACTAGAAAATTGGTCGTAATTTTTTTGGTATATGGTATAAATGAGATCAATGTCTAGAATTTTTTTTTTTTTTTAAATTCCAAGTTTTAAGGATAACTCCAATTTTACGGGAATTCAACTCTATCGAAAATGGTCGAATCGTTTGACCTAAATTTCTCAGCTCAAATTAGCTGTGAATTTTGATGTAGCATAAAAACATCTTATCATTAAATATTCTGAGAATAAAGCACTATATGTAGCTACGTTTCAATTTAGTCGGTGATAAATTGATAACTAAATAAGTAAATGGGATTTTTCGGATGAACAGAGAAACAAAAAACATGTATTTTAATTTCAACTGTACTGTTATGCTTTTAATTTTGTTGTGGTAAAAGTGGGTTGTCTTGTTCTTCATGCAAAACAGATTTTTCTTGATCCCATTATTGCATTGTATTCTTCAATCGGTTTATACTCTTACTTTTAAGAGGTAGTGTCCAATGAGTCCGAGAGTCGAATCTAACGTCTATATTTTTTTCTGTATTTCTAAATTACGACTTTTTTTTTTTTGTGAAAAAAAATGCTAGAAACATTATCTCTCGTTTGTGTTTATGCAGGACTTATTTGTTCTGATTTTTCAAATGAAATGAGTCAGGAAAAAATTAAAAAACAACTTGTTGGCATTGTAGTGTGTTTTTGTTGTAACTAATTAGATCTAAACATTTGCATGGAAATAAAAATGGAAACTTGAAGGAGAAAGCACTCATTTTTTTTTTGGGTTAATAAATGAAAGCACTCAAATTGATTATGATTGTTTAATTTGTTTGTTTGTTTTGTCCCATTGATTTTTATTTTTATTTTTATTTTTATTTTGATAAAAATTAAAAAAAAACCTAAGTTTATTATTTTTAAATAAATCTTTATAATTTTATTGTATTCAAATAAGTCCTTAACTTGCATCCAATAAACCATTAATCTTTAGTTTTATGAAAGGAAATCCTTAATATTTAATTTGTATAATTTTGTTTTGGAGTCTGAGAGATAAGAACTTATTTACATGTAATAAAATATAAAAGTTTACTTTGAAAAAAAAAACAATTCAATGATTTTCTTATTATTTTAACCCTTTCTTTTACTATTATTATTATTATTATTATTATTATTATTATTATTGTACAACTAGAGCCCACAATACATTGGTGGGGGGAACACAAGTTTTTGTTTGGCCCATCGTTATCAGGAGTCAATTGAAACACAAATTAATTAAGATTCAGTAATGCTGAATTAATTTAAATTAAACTATAATTTATTGAGAAGAATTAATTAGTAAGCAATTATGACCATTTAGTCTCTAATCAATTTGTTGAAGGTGCGGCGAAGAATACGCTATCAAATGGCCCCCCCCACTCCCTACCTTAATTATATTGTTGAGCTTAAGCTTCACGCTGTGGCATGCAGTAACATCAAATATCTACATAATATCACTTCTCTTTGTTTTTAATTTGTTCTTCATTCTTGAACCCATTTTCGTTTTCGATTAAGTTTAATTCATAAAATAAAAGTGAACCTTTTCTTTTCTATCATATTATATGAAAACAGCATTCTCTTTCTTTTTTAAGAAAATAAGAAAAAAAAAAAAAAGGGAAATTGGCCATAAACCTATCAATGGTTTGCTTAAGATTTTTTTCAAACCATTTACTTAAGCTCGGGCCAGTCCGATAACTCTTTCACTGTTTAAAAAAATATTAAAATATTATTTTATATTAATATTTATATTATTTTATAATTAAATTTAAATAAAAATATTTTTTATTAATATGTAGTAATTTGAGTTGGATTAAATTAATTTAAATTTATGAAAACTTTATCGTCAAATTTACCAAAAACAGGTAATT
>JBBYHM010000027.1:12305913-12331128 GCA_038381775.1 Adansonia rubrostipa | reverse complement strand
TGCCATTTGCGGGGGAAAAAAAAGAATGATTTTGTAATAATTTGAGAAACGTACTTGTTTGTATTGAGATCTGAGAGAAGACACGATCGTGAGGAAACCAACATTAATATTAAAGAATTAATTAATTATAGCATTGAAATTGTTAGAAAAAAATAATTAATTACAAATAATGCAGGGACAAGAGTCTCAAAAGACTCCAAAATCCCTCTCAAATATATTTCAACCAAAAATCAACATAGTGTTTTTAAATATAAAATAAAAAAAATTTATTTTCAATATATTATATTATTATCTATGAAGTTTTTTTAATTATATATATATTTGTGTGTGTGTGTGTGTGTGTATAGAGCTGTTACAACAAAGGGAAGAAGAGTAACGTAAAAAGACTGCAAATCAAGGCAATCGGGTCAAAGACAGGGATTTAGTAAGGCAAGGCTAACACAGGCTTTGGGACAAGGGAATGGAATGTCTGACCCGTTTCCCTAAGTTTGACGCGAGTGATAGCGTCTTGGGTTTAGGATTCATTATGGAACGACAAAGTACCGGTTTGTCAGCATGTGGACCTGACCTGACTGCTGAGTCTTGGTCTCTGTGATTGGATCTTACAACGCACGCGCTTCATGGGCTGCAGTTTTAATTTTATTTTCTTATTACTCTCCAAAAAATAAAAAAATAAAAAAAATCCTGCTTTTATCAATCTCTCTCTTCCCATTTGCTCATCGTACTGACACAAATACTCTCATGCTACGGTTATTTCGTCCCTATTTGTAATTATGATTTGGTGCTAGACCGGAAAAAAAAAACATTGCTTACATTATATCTTATATATAATTATAAATCAAATGTATTATCTTAAAAATTATTTTTTACATCATGATATATATCAGATAAATTCAAATATATATGAGATCTACCAATTAATTTATAAAAAAATAATTATATATTATGCTAAAAATATAAAAATTTGAAATAAAAATTATTGGATGAATTTTTTTTATATTGAATGAGCAAAGGTAGCCTTAAAATTAGTGCTAGTATTCAACTCTCCCTAAGTTCTCGAAAAAAAAAAATTATTATTGCTTTTGGACTTCCAAGACCAGACGCAAACATGATGTAATTGTTAGCTTTCTAATTATTTCCTAATTGATGAAAGTTTTTCAAACTGTCGGACAAATTTGGCTTTGATGTTTGCAGAAAGCTGGACAAAATATTCAACAATATGGGCTAATTAAATGAAAAATTTTGAGTAAAAACATAAAAAGGTGCAATCACCAAAATAATTAGAAAAACCCAAATTCATGATTAGAATCATGGCTATGGGTCTAAGGCACATAAAATTAAAATATATAGTATAAGATATTGCTTACAAATATCTTAAAACACTATATACATATATATATAATGACATCTTCCTTCTTTGAAAATAATAGATAAAATCATTAGTTACTGAATTTATATATCATTATTGCTATAAATGTATTAACTAATCTTAAAAATGTTCGAATATAACTTTCCTGTAACTTAAAACCACAAACATCGATGATAATACTATTACTAATAGTAATGTTATTATAATAATAATTTAGCCAATTACTAGATGTATACTGAGTCCAACTGGAATTGGGTGATGTTGAAAGAAAGGAATCTGAGAGAGAACTGTTAGGGGGGGTTAGCTTTTGCAAGAACCAAGGCTGCTTACCAAGAACGAATAAAGCAACATTCAAAAACATATGACAATGAATGTTATATAGTTTGGTTGGTGGGTCGGTCATCCTCGTTATCTCGGTAATCAATGGAAATAGAACACTTTACAATGATCCCGAAATTGTCGATTGTTGAAATTAACGTTAACCCAATGTAATAATAAAAAGAAAAAGGAAAGAAAGGAGTTGTTAGTAGTAGAAGAAGAAAGAGTTAGCAAACCCCAAAGAAAAGGGGTTGAAGGAATTAATTTACAAGGCTCGGAAATCCAAGGTAAATCAAATCTAGACTCTGGATTCAATGAGTTTCCATGTTTGATGGGGGCACATGGAACTGTGTGCAATAGGAGCAATAGCTGCAGCTTTCACTTTTATAAGGTCTTTGTTTCGTTATAGGTACATCTCATTATTATTGGATTTAAATTTGGATGACGGATGGATTTTTTATTGTGTTATTATAAAAATAATGTATATTAAAAAATTAAAATTATAAAATAAAGATGATAATGTCCTACACTGGTACATGAATAATGATGCATGATATTTGCACAACAGGTGGTGGTGAAAGATGAAAGAAAGCAAGAAACTGGGATATCTTCTTCTTCTTCCGCACTTTCTCCTACATGCGCTCTCAATCATACAAATGCCCCATGAAATTTAGATTCCCCAGCTCAAGTCACTCAGTTTCTCTTCTTACCCTTCAAAATTTGCCTGCTAATGTGCCCTGACGACCACACAAAAGGACCCTGGATTCAGGCTTTGCTATGCTAGATTAGCGTAGCTACTCTAGTTTCCCTAATCAGGTAAAGAAATAGCAGTGTACTATTTATCAAAAAAAAATAAAATTGGTGCTGAGGTATAACAAATATAATTAGGTAAATGCTACTATTTAACTTGCTGAAAAGACCTGGAAATTGTATCAGCATGGTGAATATAGTTGATCATAAGGGCTAATTCAGTTGCTAAAAGTTGGAGATCACTTTTCATGTTAATTAATTGATTCTTATGAGAGGCAATTTAAAAATAAAATTGTAATTATACTAAATCGATGGAGAAACATGTATTTGTAAAATAATTCGAAAAGGAATTAAGTTTAAATAAAATTAAAAAAAAAAAGAATTATAATCATATAATAGAAATTAGAAAAACTAATAGATACCATATGTGAACTAATAGTGCATTGCCGTTTCTTTTTTGCAAGAGCCATATGTTATTTTCCCTTTCCTTAACAAGGTAAAACAAATATCAGTATAAATAAGCAAAAATATGCCATGGTTTCGAGACAATGTGGCTAAGGGAACCTTTGTTGCTGTCTCCATCGATCATGGAAACGAGGATTTTTGCCTTTGCCTAGAAGGACCTTTGGGTATCTGCATTTGACTAGATGTAATAATATTAGACACAATACAAAATATGACATTCAAAAATTATTAAAACCAACATAATACAACATGTTAAAAAATTTACAAAAACCATATTAATACGTAAATATTATAAAATTATTTAATATAAATTATTAACATATCAAAATTTATATAAATATAAAATATTTTAAATATTATAATAATAAAAAATAAATATAACATATACACAAATTTTTAAATCTAAATCGATCTCAATTCTCAATTCCACCCTTTTTTGACTGGCTTTAGAGGATTTTGGACCTCTCTTATTGAATAAACCAATGAAATAGGCTTATAGTTTTCTTTTTAGGTGAGTAGCATCCTAAGAGATTACCTTTTTAGCTGTCCAAAGAAAACCATGGATATGACAAAATAATATATAGATACTGAAACTTTTATCACTGAACATGACTTTTATCATTAGCTGAAGTGTTTTAGCCTTTGATGGGATGCCAAATCTAGGTGGCATGAATATATTCGACTATGATTAAATTGCAACATAGGTCGGTCCACACCATTAATATTTTTCTTACGATTGAATTGCTAGCGGCTTAGTTCTTAAGAAATCATGTACATGATATGACATCGAACATGGTGTGTGTTTTTGTTTTTTTTGACGGTGTTGGCTGCTAAGTGCTAACTTACAAATTATCGAGGTTTGAGATATGTCTTACCAACCTAGCTATATATGATTCTTATAATTGCACCATACCATTAAATCATGTCTCTCAAAAAAAAATTATTATTCTATTTATAAGTCTAATTCTATGAAATAACGTTTTATGTAAGTAAGTATTTAATATATTAATAGTGTATAATATTATACATTATTAAAGAATCAAACAATGATACCTCATTAGTACGTAAATATAAAATTTTAAAAAATTTTAAAATTAAATACAAATAATTATATTTTTTTAATATATAGCATCACCAAATTCACTATCAAAAAATAATATATTGACATTGCATTAAATATAAATAATTTCTATGTATATTTCTGCCTTTAAAATTAAGAGGATTTTCCTACATGTAATATCTTCGTCTGATTCCAGCATTATGTCTGCTTCGTCAAAAACTATCCAAAGCAAAAGATTTTTGATGTGATTATCAAAAAAATATATATATATATATAGTAGAAAATTAATTTACATTTAATGTAATTTTTTTGCTTTTCAAAAAGGGAAAAAAAGAAAAAGAAAGTACATAAAATTGCATGTGATTTTGATACATGATAACATCTTAATTATGCATGTTATGAGCAAATTGTTTAAATAAAAAACTAATGGGATTTTTCAAATGAAAAAAAAAAAAAAAAAACAAAAAGAGAGAGATATATTTTAATTTTGCAACAGTAATATGCTTTTTGTTGATATCCTTTTGATGAGTTGATATGTCCAACCATTTAAATTCCTCTTGAAATGAAGAAGAGAAGTTGGATAACATTGGAGTTTGACTTTTAAAGTGCACATGATGCAAACTTTCACTGGACTATTTATAATAAAATTGCAAATTAAAACAAGATCTTGGCTTAGTGTGCTTTTGTTCTAATTAGCAAATATTTGCAAGGAAATACAGATGGGGAAGCACTGAAATTGATTACGATTGTTTAATTTGTCTGTCTATGTCCCATTGATATCTTTTTGAATATTTTAATTCTTATATAAATAGAGATTGATAGGGAAAACACTGATTTTTGTTTGACCCATTATTATCAGGAGTCAATGGAACAAATTAATTAAGATAATTATATAGATTAAGAATACTATGCAATTTTAGACCATAAGCTATCTAATCAACTTCCTTTTTTTTTTTTTTTTAATTTCTGTGAGGTCAAGCTTCACATTGTGCCTGCAACACCAAACATCTATATAATATTGCTTGATCTCTTTCTTAGTTTCTTAATTTTCTAGATACAACTTACCTTGTCTTTTTTGTCCTTGTGATTAATAATGTTGTTAGATTCTTTAAACAACTTTAAATAATTTTTTAAAAAGATAAACTAAATAGTTTAACAATTATATATATGTCTAAAAAAATTTAATTAAAAAGACACTAAGGTTAGTTGTTGAACTTATGGATCCGTTTAACAGATATCTATAAAAATTAATTAAAATTTATTTAATTATCATTTTAATTTTTATATTTAATATATTATTTTTATTAAATTTAAAAGGATTTTATAAATATTATTTTACTTAGTGTCAGTAGACACTGATTAATGTTTCCATTTACCTTACAATTTTATCAAGCTGTATCTTCTTGCATGTATGCAAAACTCAGAAAATCATCTTAGCAATTTCCTCCTCCCTTTGTCCAACGCATATTCCATGCAACGTTGTTCTTAGTGAGCGCCGGTGACGGGCCAAGCTGTGCGGTCTGACGGACTATAGAGAACTGGGCCAGGGTGCTTAAATCCAAGAACTCAAGCCCACCCAAAGCTGACATATTGGAGTTTCTCTTTCCAAAAACCGACAAGAAGCTGACGGATATGAAATAAGTTTCATCTCTAAATGAATCGAACATACGAATTTGAACCCAAAGCTCATTTTTTTTTTATTGATAGCATTAAAATCAAGCCATCATTTATCAGAACATCGTCCTCATTGTGAGCACATTCATTTTGGGACCCTGAAACCATTTCTGTAGTAGACAGCAGGCCTATTTTCGTGACAGGTAAATTATTTTAAAATAAGGGGAATGCGGGGAGGAGCACAAAGATACCATTAAAGAAAAGAGCTGAAAAATGGAAAATAAAATGGAAATGGCTTTCTGCTTTGTGTTACAAAAACTGTTTCGTCATGTATTTCGAGAGGGGTTAACTTTTTTCCTTTTGGTCCACAAGCTCTGTTGCTTCAGAATTCCTTGGATGCCTGAATCTGAACTTAAAAACAGAGATCCTCCAATTCCTAGTAGCTAAATGGAAATATATTAACAAATATCTGAACTTTAAGCAGAAAAAAGTGGGCAACACATGAAGATCAAAGATTCAGAATAAGTGCAAATAAATCTTTATTGATATTAATAACTGATCCAATAGGCCGTAGTAGGCAATGGAAAATAAAACTTGTAGATTATGGCAACCATTCCCCGTCTTAGGTTTATTAATTTTTTTTTTAATTTCATGGAAATAGTATCCGATTCCAAGTCTACATTATCACTTGACACAACAACAGGTTTCTCGAGAATTTGAATAGGTATTCATGAATCATTATACAATCATGAGTAAAGCCAAGGAAAGAAGCACATTGAAAAGAATTATCAATTAAATTTCATGAAAATTCGATTAGCTGTAATGATTATTAGTACAAAAAAGAGCTTACACACCACAAAATTAATAATAATACTAATAATAAAGCCACTCTTGCAGTTTAATTCCACTACATGGGGCTCAATACTCTAAAGATAGAAGTTTTTGATGCTCCCAAGTCTCTTATAGGATTATACATGTTTACAGGCGGCCAATTTTACGAGGTAACCCAAAATTTTGGTAAATCCTGATTTCACCACCCAACGTGGCTGTCACAATTACTAGGCCCCAAGCTGTTGCCGGGGTTGGATGGTGTCCTTGACCGACAACATCGAACCAAGACCATGAGGTAGACCAAGATGATGATGAAGATGATGCTGTGGCAGATGAGACTGAAGGTGAATCGTCGTATCTTATTGAGGCAGAATTTGGGTCGGATGCATTAGAGATAGAAGGTGAATCCCCAGCTCCTATTGAGGCACTAGAGTTTAGGTTGCTAGCAGCGGAAATGGAAGGCGAATCACCTTGCTTTATTGAGGAAGACCTCGAGATGGATGATGACGACTCGCCAACCCCAGTATCAGTAGGAGAATTCTGAGCAAGATCTTCTTCTGTTGGGGTTACAGTTCTCTCTATATCGTTGTTGTTGTTCTTCTTCTTCTTGGGAAGTGGTGGCAAACCTTTTTTGTTGTTGTTGTTATTGTTGTTTGATCGAGGGCTGTCTTCCTTGGTTGGTGATTCACAATTTGTGTTAGTTTGATTTGGTGGGCATCGTTTCGAGTGCCTCTTCGAATTTCCTATCGCCATGGATGGAGGTTCACCTTTTACAAAACCAGGCCACGGGATTGCTACAGAAACATCTTTACATGGGAAGTTTTCGTGGCCTCGAGCAGTGATCACAGTTCTTTTCCCGGTACCTCCACTCCGAGGCTCATCACACCTCCAGACAAACACCTGAGAATCTTCACTTGCACTTATCACATATTTCCCGTCTGAAGTAAAGGAAGCCGAGATCTGACTGTTGGTATTTCGAAGTCCTGGATAAGAAGAACTCAAGCATTATTATTCACTGCAACTAACAAGAATGAAAAGATGTAAGTAAACAAGTCAATAAGTGTTGCCTCTTGAAAGGGGTTACCTCTAAATTTGTAAACGACTTCTGAGCCATCCAATATTCGTATACGCGAATCAGCAGAAGTAACGAGTACTTCGGATGGATTACTTGGAGAAAACTGTTAAGAAGTAAATCCAATTATCATATTGCCTTCAGGTTATTAAGTAATTTTTAACTACAAAAAACAGTATTGAATGGCAGAGTACATGTTTTATGAACTTTACTATTACTTGAATGCAATTGGTAGTGTTACCTGGAAACCAGTAATCTTTTTACCAGTGCCCTTCTTGGTTTGAATGGTAATCTGTTCTAACTGATTTAATTTGCAATCTAGATCATCAATTAAAATCAGGAATATATGATGATTCATGGTGATATAGTAAAATTTGAACAGAAAACTAGATAGAAATTTGAACCAAAAAACCATACCTTCAGTACTATACATCCGACAATTGCCCTTGTGTGAACCAATGAAGGCACCCTTCAATGATGAAAACATATGTAAAATTTAGAAAATAGACGAGATTCAATGTGAATCTATTCTGAGTTGTACTTATGTAGAAGTTTACTATAACTACAGTCTTTAATTATCATAAGATAATTAAGAGCGAAACCCAACTTAAAACCATGAATGTTGAACCAGGGTTGAACAGTTTCAACTTTCAATCAATCACTAGACAGTAAAGTTCACTTTAGCACCGACCTGGCCATCAGAGGTGTAGCAAGCAGCAGTAACCATTTCATTTAAATCAGTCCAATCAACAACCTTCCTATCTGGTATGTTCCAAATTCTAACTTTTGCATCCAGTGATCCACTTAAGAAATAATCGTCATCCATAGGATTGAAATGTATGCAAGTTACTGCCAAAAGACAACACAATAAATCAAATGCTATAAGCAGGATTGTAGTTTGATAGACTCGACATGAAACTTGAGTTGAAACTAAAATGCAATGGTATCTTACCGTAATCGTTGTGGGCAAATAACTTTAAACAGCTCTTGCTTTCCAGGTCCCACAACCTTACAGTTTTGTCCATTGAAGATGAAAGCAGTTGCTGCAAATCCAACAAAGTCACCTACATGTTATATAGATTAAATCTGTGGATAATATTTGACAAACATTAATGTTATAGGCCCCCATTTTTACATTTGCTAATCAGATTCCTTACTTGCTAAATATTAATGACAAGGATTGTGAGAATCAAACCTGAGATCTAGACCAGGACAAGTCCAAAACATCATCCAAATGGCCCTTGAAAGAACAGAATGGTACGTCCGATAGCGAAAACACAGTTTCTGGTGCATGGACATAATCAGGAATGGTATTGGGTTTTTTATTAGATGAGCCCTTTCCCTTCCCCTTCTTTTTATCATCCGAAAGTGATGATTGATCCTGGGACATGGAGGCTGATGGATGAAGTGGTGAACTTGCAAGCGAGGGATGAAGAGGGGTTAAACTCCCTTCATTCATTGACATAACCTCACATTCCTGAACTTCCCACACATGAATTATCTTATCCTCACCAGCACTTGCTAAAAACCTTGTATCTGTACTAAACCTGATGGTCCAAATCGATCCCTCATGAGCCTGAATTTCTTGACATAAATGTAAGGCGCTCAACTCCTTATAAGATTTGCCTGTTTGCCTAACTTTCACCCACTGGTTATTTGCATTCTTGGCATTCTTCTGATCCATAGCTAATAGATGCTCCTTTTCTTTTTCCCCCCTCAATGTCATAGAATTTGCCACCCCTTTTATACTTTTCAACATGGCTGCACCTCTTTTCTTGCTCATCCTCAAACTCTTGGATAGATTGAACTTATTCCGATCATTTGCGGGATCATTCATCATCCTGTTACCATTTTCTCTACTCATCAACTCCTTGACCACCGGTGAATACCCCAGACATTTCTCAAATTCCTCCATTGTTAATTGCTTCCCTGTTTGAAGATCGCTCAGCTTGTTCCACGTCCCATCTTGGCCATACTCATTAACTATAAACTCTTTCCCTGTATCCAAATTCTTAATCAAGAAAAAAGCTCCAAACCTACTTTTCGATAAAATTGAGGTTAGACCACCACTTTGCTTATGTGTACGAGTATGCCCTGAATCTTTAGGGGAAGTTCTAATGTTTTCCTGGTACGGATATGATTTTGCAATATTTGGGGTTGTTATTAAAGACGATGTTCTTGTGAGACGTTGCTTTGATACGGAGCCAAGAACTTCGTCTTTTCTTTTCTTTTCAATGGAAAGTGACTCGATCTCACTTTCGGACCTGGATCGTACAAATAGGATTGGAAGCGGAGGGTTAGTCAACTCCTGTTTCGAAGAATCTTCGTCGTTTTGTAGTTGTTCCGTTGTGGAAACACTTGTAACGGCCGCTGGAACTTCCGTTTTTGCCTGAATCTGAACTTCAGGGACCTTGTTGGAAATGATCCGTTTAAAAGTGAGAAGCTCTTTGGTGGAAGATAAGCCCATGCCTTGGAAAAGCCGTTGTCTACGCTCCTTAATGGAACCAGGAGAAGCCATCCAGATATCGTAGTCGGGAGACCTTTGGGTTGCGGCCGTAGTAGTGACAAAAGCTCGAGAAGGAACCGATGACACCGTGGAAGAGAAAGAAACGCGACACTCATCGAAATCTTCATCGTCGTCGTCGGAATCAGAAGCCAAGTCGAGAGGCACGACAGAAGATATTCTTTCACAGGATTCAAAGAACTCATCGTCATCATCCCGCAGGCCATCCCAATTCATTGTCATAGTTTTTTTTCGCTCCATTTTGTGGGCTTCCATTTTGGTACATTCGATGAACAAACAAAAAAATAAAATAAAAAACAACAAAAACAAAGATTGAAACTTACGTTGAATTCCAATCTCTTTTCTTTGAAGTGTTTAGGGAGGGATTGGGAAGGAAAGTGAAGGGAAAGGATGGAAGAGAGAAAAAGAAGGGGGGAGAAAACCGTTAAAGAACCAGGGGAAAAAAAAAAAAACGAAGAGAAACGGTCAAATAGGGTCATATCTCTCATCACGTCAATGAGGTGGTGTGGCGGTGGGGTGGCATTGCCATTGGGCACGTCACGTTGCTGCGGTTGTAGTGCATCGCCATGAATTGGCCACACATTCACCTCAAATTTTGTTGGGTCGAGAACTCAAGTTTATGGATTCCCACTAACTTGTTTCATAATTGGAGAATAATAATTTTTTTTTTGGTCCAAAACAATCTCAACTCTAATTTAGTCAATCCAACTGCAACTCTTAAAAATAATATTCATTATTTTCTTTTATTTTTCTTACGAAACAATGTTCATAATATTCATTTATAAGCATAAAATAAATTTGAAAAGCCTAAATAATTTCAAGAGAATAGTATTGTATTGGTTTGGTAAAGTTAAATGAATTCATTTTTGACACATTGTGAACATTTTTTATTTTACAAAAGGTACTAAATATTTGCCATATGTTTCTTTTTTTAATTATATTTTAATTTTTTTAATTAAACTCGAGCTCAACCCAAAAGGATCCATATTCAGAACCCAAACTCAAGCTCAATCTGAACTCGAATCCTAATTTAACACTAAAAATAGATATGATAAAATTATAATTAAATAATTTTTTATAAAGCAAAAAGTTTAATTATCAATTTTATTTCAATATTCTTTTAACTATTTAATTAAATATTAAAAACTTAATTTATATTTTGTATATGATTAAACATGCTCATGAGTCGGGCTGGATCACGATCCAACCTTTTTTTTAAATCTCAAGCCGAAGCCCTTATTAAACATGCCCAAACCTATCCATTTAAGCCAGAATTACTGTTCATCATATTAAAAATATTTTGTATTGATATTTATACATTTTATAATAAAATTTAAATAAAATATTTGTTATTTTAATTTAAAATCACTGTTTCGAGTTAGACCGAGCTAGTCTAAAATAAACATATGAGAACCTGGGCTTGGGCCCAATTAGGTTAAGTAGGTAGCTCAACCCTTGAGCAGGTCTATATATGATAAAATAATAATTTATCAAAAAGTAAATCATATCATAAGCTTTGAAAATATTATCAATAAAGTATATAATTTATTTATAATATTTTCTTTAATTTAATTAGTTAAACTCATCAAATATTGAGAGTTTATGTATGTTAGTAGCAAACTTTTAAACACTTCTTTGAATATTATTATTATTATTATTATTATTATTATTATTATTATTTCAAGTAATGATAATTAGAGCATAATATTAGTATAACAAAGTATTAAGGTAAATTAAAAAATGTAAAAACCATAATAGATAATACTACATCAAAAATGAAAAAGATCAAATGTTAGACTAGCAATTAAACTTGCTTACATGCCAAACAACCCGCCTAGCCCAATAGGCTCGGGTCTTAGATTTTACGTTTCAAGTAAGCTTAACCTGAAATAGTATTTTTTAAAATAAAATAATATATTTTTATTTAAATTTAATTATAAAATATATAAATATTAATATAAAAATAATTTTTAATATTATGAACAGTGATTTGTACTTAAATGGGTGGGTTAAGCCAAATTCAATCCTGAGCTTAAAATTCAGAATTTCTTTTAGGCCCGAAATCAAACTAATTTCTTTTTTAGGTCGGACTGGGCTAAACTTGGGTCTGGGCTTAGAATTCAAAATTATGTAAAAGTGATTACCTTTAATATAAAATAAAAAATAATGTAAAGTATACTTGAACTCGAACCCGACCCAACCCAAACCTGAATTGACTCAAACCTTAATAGATCCAAACTTAAATTAACCCTAACCCAAAAAAGCCAACCCAAAAAAACAAACTCAAAAAAATTTAAACCTAAATTAATCCAAAATTAAAAAAAACTAAAAATAACCCTATCCAAATCCATCCGAATCCTCTCAGTTTACGCCTCTAATTATATGGAATGGATAATTTCTCTTGCTAATTGAAAGAGTGTAAATTGGGCCATACCTGTAAGAAACAAAATGGATATGGGTTTACTAATATTTAGGCTTTGGGTTTCATTTTATAAGGAGAATAATTTATAATTGGGCTTTGTTATGAAGAAACAAAATACACAACCCACTTCGGCGTTAATCCTCTATAAAACCAGATTTTTACAAGATATTGAAATTATGGTATAATTCTTTCCCAATTTTTCTTAATATTTTGGAAAGGATTATATCCACATAATAATAGGTGATAACGGGTCGATTTCAAATAAAAATTATTACTAATGTTTAATATTTTAATTATTTAAATCAAATTGAAAAATATTTCTAATCACATTAACCTAATAAGATTTTATTAATTAAGATCGATTTTATTTATCAATCTATTCGTATCATATTTATACTAATTTTTATGCCACGTTATATTATATTATATTTATTTATATTTAATATTATTACATCTAAATATCAACTTTTAGTAGGAACACATTAGCTTTTGTTTAAAATGGTATAACACCTTGAGAACAACACAAGCTGGCACTGCAAATTATTGAAGTTGGAACTCTCATATGTATAAAAATATCCGATTTCTTGCCCTTTACTTTTTTATTTCATCTTTTCCACTTTAACTTTACAGCGACATTATATCATAAGTTTGATGGACCATTTTTTTATTGGATGATCAATTATTTAAAAATTTAATTTAATAAAAAATAATTTAATTATTATATTTAAGTTTCGATCTTCTCATGAGTAAGTTAAGTAAATGTGCAAGCTCAAGAATAAGTATAGTAGAGCTTGAGGCAAAAAAAAAAATGAAAAAAGAAAAAATAATTGGGACTCGAGAGTTTGATACCATGTTAAATTAGGTGATTAATTATTTTAAAATATTAAACTAACAATAATCAATTATTAATTATATGTATTTAAGTTTTAACATTAACATGATAATGCATGAATATTAAGAAACTAAATAGGAAACAATAATCAATATAAAAGATAAAGAAGCAGATTTATATGTAACTTATTTTTCCAGCAATACCATTCCCCGTTGTCATACGAATATTATATTATATGGTTCACATTTCACATTAAAAAAAAAAAATTCTTACTACTGATTAACATCATTGATTCTCTAGTGTTCGAGCTTTCTTGACCTTGCGGTGTAAACCAACAAGAAGCGGGGCAGAAAACAAGGACTCGACCTCTTGTGAAAGATCGAGTTGCAGATTCCTGCGTGTCCTTTCAGCAGTACGACTTGGCGATGCTTTTCTTTTATTTGATTGGAGTGGCTTTGGTTTTCTTGGTGCAGGTGGGCATTGTTTGATCACTGGGATTTTGTGATCCAAAGATGTTGGAGTTTTGAATCCATCATCATCATCATCTTCCATTGCCTTGAATTCTCCTAAAGATGTCTTTTTCTTCGAAGCTGCTGTAACGTGGAGTTGTTGTTCTTTTTTTTCTTCATAATCTTCCAGTACTTGTCGTTCATCGTCAGGAATACCATGTGAAGAACAAGTAACTGTAGCTTCACCGTACTCCTCTTGAAACTCCAATGGGGTTCGTTTCAGAATATCGAATTCAATCCTTTCCTCTTCATCTTTAACAAGGAACAGCTCTGAATTTGACACGCTAAGAAGGGAAATCTGGCTTAATTCTGCGTACATTAAGATCAAACTGCAAGGAAAACGATAGAGTTAAGGAATAATATTGAGAGAGGGAGACAAAGCAAAGGAGAAAAGAAGCTAGCTAATAATAAGGGAAAAGATGGTTTTGATATAGAAATGTTGAACAAAAGAATGGAATATAATCATCAAATCACCGTCTTTTTTTTTTCCTCGGAATGCCTATTATTTTACATTTTCTTTCAGGGTTTTTCTCCACTTTTGGTGAAAACGGTTTTAGCCGAGATAGACTTATAAAGAGAGAGTTTCTAAGTTTTTGTGCATCGGATCCTTGGCCCGAAGAGTTAGCTTTGAAACCCTCCAATTCACCAACTACTCTTTACGTATAAGAATTTTAGTATATAAAGTTTAATCCGTAATTATTTTTAAAAGATAATTTTAAATTTAAATTTTAATATTTATAATTTTTTATATTTAAATTATAATTTATTTTGTAAAAAAATTATAAAAATTTCTAGATTATAGCTATAATAATAATAATTCAATATATATATATTCGATAATATTTTTTAGATGATTTTATGTTAGAATTTTTTTATAATTCATATACGAACTTTGATGTGTCTGTGCACGTGGCTTGCTATACTTTGGGGACCACTGAGTCGTTTGACATGATCATCATCAAAACTCCATCTCATGATATTATTAAGGAAACTTACATTAGATGCTTGGTTCATCTTACAAGCAAGGGATCAACTAACTTTGAATTTGTATTATTCTTTACCAACCCCTCCCCTAGGCTTAACCTTTGGGGTAAGTTATTTTTGCTAGAGTTAAATTATTTTTGTTTGACTTAGGCGCTAGGGAAGAAGGGAAGGCTTTTATTTTTCATTTTTTCCCCTTTTTACTAAGAACCCTATGCTAAACACTTTGAATTTTCCTTTACTCAAGCATACGAAGAGATTAAAAGATATGGTGTTCGTTATATAAATAGTTATAAATTAAAAGATGATATTTAATAAATTTAAATTTTAAATTTAACATTTGTAATTTTTTCTTTTATCTTCAAATTACGGTATTCATTACATAAACAATTGGTTTTTTCAAGAAAGATTGAAAAACAGAAAATTTGAAGGCAAAAAAATTCTCATGCTGAATGATGGTGCTAACTTGTTAATGACTAACAGAATAATGAATGAGTTTGTTGTGCTTTTAATTTATATTGGATATCTGCTTTGGCAATGAGTCGCTTTCCATAGTTTTATTGCAGTGGAGTAACTGATGCAAAGTCTTTAGGGATCAGTAACTTTGGATTCCTCCCCCCATGAAAATGGAAGGAGTTGAGATTTGGTAACCCTTCCATACTCAACTAACATCACCAGCCCCATATCTGTTATAATGATCAATTTAATGTAAACATATTGTTGTTTCGAAGCCCAAAAAACTATACAAAAAGGAATAAGTATTCTGATACTTCAGCAGTCTTTTAAGATGATAAATTGAAGAGAAGAAAGTAAAGTTAAACTCTTGCTTTGAGTGCTTGGTTTTCATTATCAATGGTTTTGCAAAAGAAATCATAATTTGAGCATAAAATAAGTTGTAGATATTGAGATTCGAATATTATGAATGTGATGAAACTTTTTTGGGTTTAAGGATTTAAGTACACGTTAAAAATGTAAAACTAGTTTAATAATATCTGTTTTGCAGGATAATGTGGGGAAAAGGAAGAAAACTGTTGAAACACGCACTATCTGATGCAAGAATAATTGCATGTCAAAGCACATGGCGAAAGATTTTTGCTCCCCATTGCCAGCCATCATGCTTGTCCCATGCCCCACAATCATCTCTTCCAATTTCAACTCCCCTCTTTGCTTTTGTTATTTTCGGATCCAACCCCACAAATATCCATTTCAAGTTTTGTTTTTACTTTCTTAATAAAGCTACCATTGGGCAGCCAAGGACCAAAGACCCATCTATCTTTTTTGCCTTTTTGGACCACCCCAAGCAAATCAGAAAAATTAAAATTTGTTTTTGGGGTTTTGCATGTGAATGCTTTATTTTATTGAATCTTTATGCGTGTGTTTTTGGGGAAAAAAGTTAGGAGAAAGCTTGGCGTTTGTGGTCAAGAGATTAGATCAATGGAAAAAAGTGCTATTAAAGTACACCTAGGGAACCAAAGCTTTCTTCGAGATGGTTAGATGAAGGGGGGCTAATTCATAGTCTCCATGAAAGTTACTTAAAGCAAATATTGCTGCCTATTGAATCATTACTGGGTTTTTCAGTTTAAAGATTAAAAGAAATAAAAAAGATCTATACGCACAAGAAAGATTCTTTGCATTTTGAACTGAAAAGTACTGTAAAAAGAAAAACAAAGAAAAAGGCTATTACTGAAACTACTCCCAAAACCATTACAGCTAGCAAAAAATTAGCAGTTTTTCAGTGTGAACAGTGGATTTAAATAATGCATGGGAACTATGGGATGGGGCAATCATATGAAACTTCTACTGCTGGTTACTTTCTTACTCATATGACAATGCTTAATCAATCCAGGAAACGGAAGTCCTGCTGAGACTCAGACAAGGAACATGGGAAGATAAAACGGCCTAGGGCACCCTAAAGAAGGCTAGCTAGGGGAGATCAAATTAAGCAAACAAATATTTGCTGGTTCATTGAATAGATCATATACCAAATACCCTGTTACTGAGCTGAAACAAAATTGTTTAGGGCACTGCTATTCCCCACGCAATGTAGGCATGCCAGCTGAAGAGAACAGTAAATACGTACTTGGAAGAGTGACACCATAGCACTGTAAACAGTAAGTTTTTTGGATGAAAATAGTATAAAAGCTGTCACCTTCTCCATCTACACTACCGAACAAGGAGACAAGTTTTGAATTTGTGAAGTTAAGGAATTTCGTACAGAATATTGTATAGTTTTACCAGGGTATTTAAGGTTAATTTGCTGCTTCTGGCTTGGTATTTACCAAGTTTGCATGTACTCACAGCTTGGAAGCTTGCATCACAAGTCACAAAAACCCTTAAAGCTCTGTCCTCACCATTTGATCGACTGTTCCGTGTGTAAAAAATAGAAGTACGTATATGAAGTAGAGATTAGTATATGTATAATCTGATGGGGATCTGGGACCAGATATTCTACTGTCTTGTGCATTGCGTGGATTCCCTTACTTTGATGCTTCGGCCAAATTGCCAGTTGGGGTTTCGTTGTTTCGGACATTTTTTTAAGTAAACAAAGTGATGTTGTCCACTATGTTGTGTCTCTTTGTTTGTGACCGACTGACTTAGGCATTGAAATGTCAGGATTCCAACGCAACACATGTAACCTGTTAGCCAAAGCCTTTTATCATCATGATTGGCACTTCTAAGAAGATTTTGATCACTTTATATTTCCCTTTTTTTTAATTGAAAAAAGGATCTCTCCCTTTTGGCTGTATAAAATTCAATCACATCCTCATCTACAAGTCAGAACCCCATAATAATGGTGGGTGGGTCACCTTGAAAAGCAGCTTTGGGTTGGGTTGACTTCAACCTTGATCATGGTGGATCATTGAGCAGAAATTGGCCGTGCCGTGGAAACAGGAAGAACAGATTTGTTACACTAAAAAAAAAAAAAGGCTTTGAAAGTTAGCATAAGAGTTTAAGCTAATTTAAGCTATGTTTCTTCCATTTTCCTCATCCAATTTCCTCCCCTCTTTCCCCCTATTTTTAATCACATGTACACTATAAAATTAATTTAATTCAATTTGATCCGATTCATAAGCATTGTTTTTGATAATACATATTTAAAAAAAAATCTTAAATATTAATATAATCCATCAAGTTATTTTTTACCAATTTTATAAATATAAATATAATATAAAGTATTAAATTTAATATGTTAAAATTTTAAATTTTAAATTTAATATGATATATGTATTAACTATATCTATTAATTTTATTTAAGTGTGTCATATCGTATTTTTTTATATTGTTGATACAAATATATAAAACATAGATATAAATTATTTGATTGTAATTTAAATTTTATTTTTAATTTCATAAAATTATATTTCGAAAACTCAATTTAAATTTGACGCAGCAACCAACTTAAAACAAGCAGATAATGAGAATTCCTAACTAAAAAAAAAAATACAAAAATTAAATTAAAAAAACCCAAATTTTATGAGGAAAAAAACAAAATTTATTTTGTTATTATTTATATTATAGATTTTAAATGTGCTCCATCTGATTGGTATCCGTGGCTGTAACTTTAAACTTGTGACAGACTCTGACCGATCCGAATCATTCAGCAAGTTGTCCCATCAGAAAATAACTACAAATATTAAGGGTAAAACCGTTAAACGGGATCCAAAAGTTCGACAGCTGGATCTTCTAAACAGCCAGATCAGACTAATCCCACTCATCTGGACCGTAGATCTTTTGTTCATACGCCATCTCCGGAGAACAAGAGAAAACAAATGGTCTGAAATTCCTGCGATGCCGAATTTACTGCACATTTAAGTCGCATTTCATTTCGAGTGGGCAGAGTTTGATTTTGATTTTTGAAATTTTTAATGTATATATTTGTCAGTTTTGCTTTTGTTTTTGTTTATTCCATTCATTTTTGATTTCAAAGTGAGAGGCTCTATTGGCTGGTGGTAGCTGAGAAGAGACAACCTCAAAGAACGCGAAATCTCGGATAATCCTCGATCGTTTTCAGGTTCTTCTTTTTTCGATCTTGATTTTGTTGTTCGTTGATTAATTTCTCTAGATTGTTTTTTTTCCCTCTCACATTTCGTAATGTTGTCCTTGTGGAGCTCTAACAATGTTTTCTTGATCTCTCATTTTATTATGCAATTGCTGACTACCGTTACTTTGTCAATGTCATGTTTTCTTACTGATTTTCTTGCCCGCTGTTGGAACATCTGACATTTGTTGTCCCTAAACTGTGCATGTGGATCTATGGATTTGAAAGCAATGTGTCGTTATTTCTTTAGGCTATTGACTTGGACATACTGTAAATTCAAAATGTAATTGATTTTAACTGTTCTTGTTCCTTCTGTTTGGTTCTTGTGCTTGTCGGTCTAACCCATTTTTTGTTTCTGAATTGAAGTGTTGGTTGACATGGAAGATGTCAAAGTACTAGTGATTGAATTGTTAAGAATATTGTTTTCAGACCAATCTATACATGATATTGTTAGATTTGATTTATGTTTTTAGATAATCTATATCTACCTAGGATTGTTGTTACTCCATGCCGCAATCTATACAAATTTTATGTTATTGTTTCTATTTCGTGTTGTAGAAGATGGCTGACGGTGAGGATATTCAGCCCCTTGTCTGCGATAATGGAACGGGAATGGTTAAGGTTGTAGACCGGAATCCATATCATTTAAATGCCATTCCGAATTCCTATAAGCTTTTGTATCTCCCTTTCTGTGTATAATGTGGTTTTCGAGGTTGTTTTGTAGGCTGGATTTGCTGGGGATGATGCTCCAAGGGCAGTGTTTCCTAGCATTGTTGGTCGCCCCCGTCATACTGGAGTGATGGTTGGCATGGGACAGAAAGATGCGTATGTTGGGGATGAGGCTCAATCTAAGCGTGGTATCTTAACTTTAAAGTACCCAATTGAGCACGGCATTGTCAACAATTGGGATGACATGGAGAAAATTTGGCATCATACATTTTACAATGAACTTCGTGTTGCTCCAGAGGAGCATCCGGTTCTTCTCACTGAAGCCCCTCTCAACCCAAAGGCCAATCGTGAGAAGATGACCCAAATCATGTTTGAAACCTTCAATGCGCCTGCTATGTATGTTGCCATTCAGGCTGTTCTTTCCCTTTATGCTAGTGGTCGAACAACTGGTAAGCCCTTCATGTAATCTAAACTATGATATATTTCGATTTGTTTCCCAATATTACGTGCCAATACCTTGTTGTGGAATCTAAAGGAAGGAGGATTACCTGACTTAGCTGACTAATAATGATTTCAGTGCTGAAGGATATCTGACTAGAAAGCTTTCTTTTGGAGTACCATTCTTCTTCGCGTGTTTTAATTGCTTAACCTACCTTGTTAGTTGTTAGTCATTGCTTGAATAGACAGTTACAATTTGACATAAAATTTCAAGAATAAATATGGTTGTGGGGATCTTTTTCCTTTATATAATACTGGAGATCAAATTATATTAGGCTTCGCAGGTAGTACTTACTAAGGTAATGCAGGGTTGTGAGATCTTTGTTTTGTGTTTGTTATAGGTATTGTGCTTGATTCTGGAGATGGTGTCAGCCATACAGTCCCTATTTATGAGGGATATGCTCTTCCACATGCAATCTTGCGTCTTGATCTTGCTGGTCGTGACCTCACCGATGCCTTGATGAAGATTTTAACTGAGCGAGGTTACTCGTTCACCACCACAGCTGAACGGGAAATTGTAAGAGACATGAAAGAAAAGTTGGCTTACATTGCCCTTGACTATGAACAAGAACTAGAAACTGCCAAGACCAGTTCTTCTGTTGAGAAGAGCTACGAGTTGCCTGATGGTCAGGTGATCACCATCGGAGCTGAGCGATTCCGATGCCCGGAAGTCCTTTTCCAGCCATCCATGATTGGAATGGAAGCTGCTGGTATCCATGAAACAACTTACAACTCCATAATGAAGTGTGATGTCGATATCCGAAAGGATTTGTATGGGAACATTGTGCTTAGTGGTGGCACCACTATGTTCCCCGGTATTGCTGATAGAATGAGCAAAGAGATCACAGCTTTGGCTCCTAGCAGCATGAAGATTAAGGTGGTCGCTCCACCAGAAAGGAAGTATAGTGTGTGGATTGGGGGTTCCATATTGGCATCCCTCAGCACTTTCCAACAGGTAAATTCATCATGCAGTTATCTTCAAGTCGTTTCGCTTTTATCAAATCGCTTTATGAAAAATGTCTAACGTGGAATCCTACTTTTCTGATGACTGCAGATGTGGATCGCGAAAGCTGAATATGATGAGTCTGGCCCTTCAATTGTGCACAGGAAATGTTTTTAAGCACCAAGCAAGGGAAAGATAGGCTTAATTGCTGATCTATTTTTAGGAAGTAAATGCTTCTTGCACTTTCATATTTTGGTTTCATCATCTGTTTTTTTTCCCCCCTTGTCCCATCACCTTGTTGTTTGGACAATAACCTTGAAGAGGATGGAAGATTGTTGAAAATATTCAGTTATCATTTTCTTTGTAATAGTGAGGGACAATTGCTCAACATAATTTGTTGCTACTTGCTAGTGTGTTAATTCATATTATCTGTTTCATTTTTTATTCTATAGATTATTTGCTAGCTATCACCAACTTGATGAATGAATAATCAAATTCCTCTTTGTATGAAAAAGAAACTATTTCAGTGAGTCATAAAGGTTAATCACATTGGCTCCTTCTTGAGTGTGAAAGTGAGGGTAGCTTGTCAAATTGCAAGAACAATCAGAACCTTAACATCTTTAGAATTATTGTTGTCCTTAGCCTTTTAGTATGACATCAGGCTATTTTTGTTTGAAGTATTTTGTCTCGGTAGTTGTGTAAACAAAAATATAATATAAATTTTTAAATATTTAAAATTTTAAAAAAGAAATATAATATGTTGATTAAATATTTTTTATTAATTATATTATTTATGTTAGTTATATTTAAATATATAATTTTTAAATTTATTATACGTATTAATTTTTTTAATCTTATCCAATATCGTTGGTTCTTAGTAATGACACGTAAAGTGCTTAAAATGGATGCGAATACGTTTATTAGCCCAAATAGTGCTGCTTGTGGTTCTCTTTTTCCCCTAAACGTTCAAACGCATGCCAAACGTAGAAGCGACTCGTTTTGCCTTGTGGGAGAAACCCAATCAATCATCAGCAGTACAAAAGCGAAACGCGTCGTTTTACTTCGGTTTGTGAATAGATTTGTATCACCGGCCCTGGCGCTGGCGGACGGCCTAGAGCAGAAATAAGCATTGAAAAACAGAATTTTCTACACTTTTTTTTTGGGGTGCAAAGCTTAAAAGATTATTGGCTTTTCTTGTTGAAATCAAATTACTGGAATGTCTGAACCCTGCTAAGAGAAGAAAAAAATGGGTAGAATAGCAGTGGCGGCGATAGTGAGCGTTTGGGTGATACCCATTTCCATTCTGGTGAATCGCATTGTTCCTGATCCTTACATGGTAACAAAGATAGTTAGATTGTTTCTCCTCTTTGAATTTTCTTCCTTACTTTCCAACGATTTCAATTGTTACGAAAATAGTTAATTTTGAGTCGATTATTCATCTTTTTTATGTGGGCAGGATGAAATTTTCCACATACCTCAAGCTCAGCAGTACTGCAATGGCAATTTCAAGAGCTGGGATCCCATGATCACTACACCACCTGGCCTGTAATGCTCTTTCTCTTATCTTTTCTCAGTTTCATTCCATTCCTCTTTTAAGATGACAGTTTGGGATTTAATTTACTGAATTGTAATGGGTTGTTTTATATGGAATAAAAGATTATAACCAAAGGATAGATTGGCTCTAATCAATTAGATTAATAGATGTTGTACAAACAAATTTTTTCTCTGTTGCTCAAATGTTGTAAATCTTTATAAACGCTTGGTTATAAATACTTTTGAGGGTACTATCTTTCACTTGTACCTGTTGCTGCTTTTAAAAATGGGGTTTTGACTCCGTTGCTCAAATGTTATACTTCCTTATTAACACCTGGTTATAAAATTTCTGAAGGTATTATCTTTCACTTGTTCATGTTGGTGCTTTGTTTTTGGTCGAGTATTTTCTACAATTGGCTTCATCATTTCCGGATGTTTGCTCCACTGCCGTTCTTCGTACTGTAAATGGGGTCTTGGCTGTACTATGCAGCATTCTTGTATATGAGATAATAACCCACTTGAGGCCAGCTCTTGATGATAGAAAAGCAACGATTTTTGCAGCAGTTCTAGCCCTGTATCCACTCCACTGGTTCTTCACTTTTCTTTACTATACTGATGTTGCATCGCTTACTGCTGTGCTCGCCATGTATCTTGCATGTCTGAAGAAGAAATATCTATTCAGTGCATTGGTAAATGAGTCAGCCTGAATCTTTTTTTATTATACCATCGATAACGATAAAATTTCCAGGATAGTATTTCGCACGCTGCATGGAAAAAGATTACCTTGCTATGTTTCAGATTGCATTTGGAAAGCTGAATGCTAAGCTATTCCTGATGTTTCTAACTTAGTATTCTTGCTATACATGGCTAAGAAAGTCCTAATTTTTAGAAGGACAATCAAATCAAACAGCTTTGGGATAGACCATATTTACCTGAATGTTTTCATATCTTTCTTCTTTGTTGTTTCATGTAGGCTTTTACTCATTTCAGCTATGTTCTTGTAGCTTGGGGGCTTGGCTGTTGTTATTCGACAGACAAATATTATATGGATGCTTTTTGTTGCTTGCTCTGGGGTTATTGATACCACTCTGGCGCATCAAAGAGACAGTGAGATACTAGATAATTTAAAGGCATCAAACAAGGATACCAGTCTGTCAACCCTCAATAGCAGCGTCAATGTGAGTTCAAACTTGAGGAAAAGGAAGTCCAGGGGATATGCGGAGGATAATAAACATTCTTTTTACTTGACAAACACCTCTTCAATATCCCAAACATCGGGTACTTTTCACATCTTTGTCTTTTGATCTTACTTTTGTTGGTTAATTTGCAAAAATAAGTAAGTTATATTGTTGTAGACTTCTCTTCAACCCTTGTTCATAAGGTTTAAGCTATAACTGTATGCCAGAGAAGAGGTCATTTATGCTAATGTGACATCCTTTTGGCATTATAATGCAGGTCTTCTTCGTGAGATTCAGGCTATTGTTTTGACTTCATGGCACATAAAGCGGAAGCTTTTGGTCTCCTTTAGCCCATTCTTTTTTGTATTGCTGGCATTTGTTGCTTTTCTATTTTGGAATGGGAGTGTAGTTCTAGGTATCAGTCATTTTACCATGCTATTTCTTTCCTTTACCACCTTTCTTTTCCTTCTTCTTTCTCACTCTGCCTCCTAATATTGCAGGTGCAAAAGAAGCTCATGTAGTTTCTCCACATTTTGCTCAAATAATGTATTTTAGCCTTGTTTCTTCTCTTTTTGCGGCTCCTCTTCATTACACAATGGGTCATGCCGGTGATTTGTTTCAGTCATTCCAGAAGAACAGGTTGCTTGTTTGTTTCCTCGGATCCCTGGGTCTGATAGCTGGCCTCCTTTCTGTACATTTTTTCAGGTTAGTTCAAACAAAAATGATAGACTGATGCCAGATTATTATCTCACATGAATTTGGAACTCCTTGGACTCCTTTCTTTTACCTTTTCGATCAAAAACTTCCACTCATGCTTCATGCGGTTAACGGATTATTGCAGCATTGCTCATCCTTATCTTCTTGCTGACAATCGGCATTATACCTTCTATCTTTGGAGGAAGATCATCAAATCTCATTGGTTGATGAAGTACCTTCTGGTGCCATTTTATGTGTATTCATGGTTCTCAATCTTCCATCTATTGGGTTAGTACACATCACTATGTAGCTTATTGTACTTAATTTGTCCCAACTTTCCTGAGGTTGCAATATATCTTGCATTGGCAGATAAAACTCAACGGAGGATCTGGATATTGGTGTATTTCTTGGCTACTTGTGCTGTTCTTGTTCCTGCTCCACTAATTGAGTTCCGATATTATACCATACCATTCTACCTTTTCATGCTTCATACCTGTACTAACGACAGCCGAAGCTGGCTTCTGATGGGGATTCTGTATACAGTCCTTAATGTATTTACAATTAGAATGTTCTTGTTTCGGCCATTCCACTGGGACCACGAACCTGGAGTCCAGAGGTTCATATGGTAGATAGGAAATACTAGAAAGCTTGAATCAGAGAAGCTTTGGCGGTTCGTTATGATCCCGTGACTCACAGGTTTTTGATAGTCTTAGCATCTTTACTGGATCTTGGAGACCTAACCTTATTCCTGTATTGGCATTTAATTTAAACCTATTGCAATTGTAATTCCATTCATGTCAAGCAAATGGATCTTTGATATCTGGCTTTGCAGTTAGTAACCAAATGATGTTGGTGGTAATGGAAACATTATGATTCTTGCAGTTTTCCCATTTTTCTTTTTCATTCATGATT